>JAKSZP010016644.1:0-23325 GCA_022478985.1 Massospora cicadina | reverse complement strand
TATACAACCACTTCACCAAACGTCAGCTCAACAGATTGTCTCTAGAACCTGTAGCCCATCAGCTCATGCGCACTGCATCCCAACAATCTGTTGGGCCACTTTTACTTTGGATACCATTTTCTATTCAGTTTTAATAGAATTGATCAATTAAATGCACCTCTGCCCTTACTGGCCACTCCTCACCAGTCAGGTTTTGATTTTAAGCCTCCATACTATAGCTTTTGTTTCGTTTAGGATCCCATACTAAGAGGCGATTCCCAGGAGGTTTAATCATAAAACCATCACCGATATCATTGAATTAGCTGTACATTCTGGTTCACAGATCACTAAATTGGGCTATCTTAATTTTCTCAATGAGGAAACTACTGAATTGGAATTTAGTGCTTTGCACCAGTTTCCATTTACCTGTCCCATTTTAAACCCCTTAAAATGCACTTCTTAAGTCGAAATTTTTTAACCACTAAGCTAGAAATGACATATATATCAATCAGTTGGAGAGTTTAGCACATGAAGTCATACCCAAAAATTGGATCACTTTTGGAAGCATAATTGGGATGATGATGAATTATTGCCTCCCCCCAAATGACTGAAGTTAACTCCAATCTAAATGGATTAAACTAGACTGGCGATAATCAAGCAACTGAACCAGCGCCAGGCAACATCAGAAACACTGAATTGCTCTAGCAAAGGTGTAACCACACAAACTTTCCCTAATACTTTTTAATTTTACCTGTAATTTTGGCACAAAGAAAGAATAAGTGCTCCAAGAGGGCCACTAAAGCTTGGCTAAAAGTTCTTGCACCAATAATACCTTAAGCTGATCCCTGTGAAGCATCATTTATTGCTGATATTAAGAAAAAATGGGGGAGAAACTAGAGCGTAAAATATCTACCTCACTCAACCCTCACCCATGCAATTTGTTTTATTATGGTCTTATCCAGTTTAATATTATACAGAGGATTACTTTCATAATTTGCAGCAATTGAAGAGGCATTCCAAATTAACATCACCATTCATTAATTTTTAGTAAAAAACTACATTGATGTAGGATTCAATTGCTTAGTGATTACTCTAGGGTGTAGTTCACCTTCTTAAGGAGTTGCCAAAGCTTTATTATATTACTTTTGGTAATTTCATTGGCCGGTTGAGGATTTGATCCACTATAATAATGATCAAATAACCAAAAGGCCAATGAAATTTGGACTGGCTTTTTTAATTATTATTTTGGCTCATTGCCAGGGTGTTTATATCCATTACTATATATTTACTATTAATAAGTTCTATCTTGTCCCCCGCACCAGTGTAAAATATTCCGTATGAGGAATCTATTTTTATATGGCCATCATCTAGTACCTCAATTGCAATAAGTTAATTGTGACTATAATGGAAAAACCCTGAGCTCTAGTGATTTGCTCCCTTTAATCTAAGTTAGTAAACTACTTCTCTAATATATATTTTTTCGGGCTGCTTAGTAATTATAAAGTGCACCAATAGGAACTCTAACAGAAGGGACATATTTCAGCAGGATACTAATGATAAGGGAATCATTTTTCCAAGTTTTTAGAAGGAACCCTAGCACAAAGAAAGAATATTGACAGCGAGCCACAGAGCCTTTGGAAGTAATAAACACTATAGTGTGCTCTTTCTTATTTTAGATAAATATACCTCTTGCCATAAAAATACATATTTTGCAAGTTTTATAAGTTTACTATCATCTAACAGTGTTTTATAGTTTTTAGTGGATTAACCTGTGCACATTAAATCTCGCGCCTAAGCGCCACTTTTAACACTGACCAAGCTCTCACCCTTCAGGTTGTTATTCTACGTGGATCTCTCCATTTTTCCGGCACATGCTCTCACCTATAGAAAATATCAAGGGTTATGTTTTCCAACATCCTAATGACTATTGATTCTGAATCACTTAAGCTGGCGCTCCATCATGGTATGATAGAATTTGGGTCCATACTCTCAGTAGACATTTATGTTCCCTCTTACTATGCTCCCACTTAAAGAGCCTGCCTGGATAGGTCTCATTTATCCCCTTCCCCACTGTGAACCGCATTATAGAGGTAATTCCTCATTTGGAAGTTGTTGGGACATTTTCAGAAATCTTCTTTGTTGAACCTGGCTAAGCGTGCCCTCATTCTTCATATTGTAACGCGCTTAGACACCTGTATAATGGCTGTAAGGCTCAAAAACAAGCTCTTAGGAATCACACAAGTGGCCTGAACCAGGCAAAAATGTTTCCAAGTGGCTGCAGCAGAAATTCTACTATCTACACAATAGATTACAGTTCAGTATCTTACCCTGTAGCCCTTCGTTATGAAGTTATAATCTGTACTGCTAACAGTAGGACTACACATTCTTGGAACCAAAACCCCTCTCAGTGGGCACACCCTTTATTCTTTCAGAGTCAATGCCCTCACGTATCAAGCATAATGTATCTCCCAAACGGCGACCATCAAGAGCCACCCCCACAGAGCAAACTAACAAACCACCACCAGTCTCCACTAGCACTCTCCTGCACCAAAAAGCATCTTTTAATGAAGTTCAGTCATCAACAATGAGGCAATTTACAACTTGTGGTAGAAATAAAAACTCAAAGAGCTCTAATCTCCCTAAACCCCACGTATTGCAAAGTTCCTATGCAGTGTTAAATATAGTATGGACTCAGAATCGTCCAATGGTATTATTGCTGAGGTCACTATTGAGCAGCTTTAGGAACTTCCCCTGAAACGTAGCAGGGGCAGTATCTTTGGCTGGTTCTCAATATCCTTGGCCCCCCTTCCTCAGACACTCTTCAATCACCCTGGCGCTCCACTCGGCTTGTCAAAAAGAATTGTCAAGTTAGGGGACTCAAATATAGCCAGCTCAAGTTTCATATGTAAACGCTTTCAACCCCCCCCCAGGATGAAGAGGGCAACAGCTGTGAGTCCCCGTGGAAGTACCCTGACCCTACAATACAGAACTCAAATAGTTTGTGAGGTTTTAGCAGAGAGCCCGTCTACTCCAAAGTTTCAAGTCAGCGCGGATTGTTAGTGCTGCTGTCCAGGAGCTCACCTTTACCCCAACGAACATATTGCATATATTGATCAGTTTACAGGCATATTTTTATGAACAGAACATGCCGTCCTTATAATTCTAAATTCCTGGATCAAACCCACACTTTTTTGAAACAGCAAAGTGGCCGTCTTAGACTGGCCAAATACTCACAACGCTTTAATTCTCCTTTTCAATTTCAGTATATACCTTCCTCAAGCAGGAGCAGACTAGAACCGACTTCTGGAGGAGCTAGTCCATCTGAGTCTCCCACAGAATACATTCCCTTTGGATATTTCAACACTATAATAAGCTGCATTTTTATTCTTACCCTCTGTAACAAAATAAACGCCAATGGATGAAGTAGAAAAATAGTAACTTTCTTATCACTAGTGGCTTTACATATTTGCTGCCACCCTCCGCATCTGGCCTTAGTTATATAGCCAGAATTTAGTACAATGGAGGGAATTTCCAGTCAGCATCATGAATTGCATTGGCACTAATATGCTTTCTTCTGGTTGGCCGTGTCTCATCTCTAATGTCCCACAACAATTATCTAAGCGATCAAAGATCACTCACTGTTATTCTTTCCATCACATTCAGACCATTGCGCAGGTTTTGGCCAAGAGTAGCCCTGGGTTTTAAAACAACTCCTGTGTTGGAGAGAAGTTTTCTACAACCATACGGGACAACTTTTCATCCCTACCACCCCACCTGATCAACCTCAGCAAAAATTGGGCAGAAACAAATGTGGGAAGTAAGAAGGTGGCTTATCTCTGTGCCAAAGCTCAGATGACTGTATTCGTGCCACAGTCAAGAAGTCTGAAGTTAAAGTTAAGCAACTGGAACGAAACTGCAAACTTTCTTTTTCTTATAGTTTTCTGAATGACTGAGAAGCCGCTCAAGAAGCCCTTCACTCAGAATGTTCACTGTAAAAAGAGCGGGCAGCTAACATCACATCTTCTTACTATTATGTCCAGTGTGAAAGCCCTACTGTTTTTTAGAAACAAAATGAAAACTCTACATTAATGAAAATAACAGCTAAGAAAATTGCTCCACCACACTAATGGACAAAGAACCATCACTCAGGAACTACACCGCTTCTACTCCAACATGTTACATTATGACCAGGTTGACCCCTCATATATAAAAGACTTATTATGGCGTATTCCAGCGTCTAAAATAACCCACAGGTGGAAGAAGCTTTTAGATCCTATAACTTGTCAGGTGGTTATGGAAAGCCTTCTTAAATATCCGCGGCTAAAAGCCTCTGGCCCTGAAGGCATATCTTTTTAGTATACTTTTTAGTACCTGCGGTAACAGCTCAATCCTCTGTTACCTATTCACCTCACTTTTGGTGCAAGGCGTAGTCCTCCATGATTCTAGGGGTTTGATCACAACCCTCACTCATAAGAAGTCAGAGAGTGATAACATGACCAATTGGCGCCCTATATCTTGGATTAATGCGGACCATAAGGTATTCACAAAGCTTCTGGACAGCCGCATAACAGCATGGGTGTCACCCCGCCTGAGCTCCAAACATGTGTCTATTCCAAGGTATTTATATGGAATAAATATGATGCCCTTTACATGACTTTGACTACTATCTCACTCCGGGAAAATGGCTTTGTGGCTCTTCTGTCCTGAAGAAGGTTTATGCTCGTGTTGCCTGAAGTAATAGATACTTCTTTAGCCCGCTCCCACCTTCCCTCTAAAGAAAAACGTTAGATTTCCAAACTCTATAACTGAAGCTACACAAGTATCCCTGTATAAATAGGATTACTGATGCGTTGCTGTTTGGCAGTCTCCTCCAAGGTAATAATCTAAGCTCTTTCCTTTTTAATATCACTCTTGATCACCTATTGGCCTCTTTGCAGTATAAGCTGATGGGGATCATAGTACCAAGTAAAGCCCCTACCCGCACTATGGCTGTAAAAATTTACTCTTTGGCTGTTATTGGCAAGCAACCCAGTAACTTTTTACTGCACAAGTTTAATTTCCTCATGCACTTCGTCACGTTGTATAAAATGTATTATTAATTGATAATAGTATGGAGACTATTATCCATAGTTGAGATTGAACTATATTTTGGCCCAACGTTTGGCCAGTATTTCCAATTAAATACTCCTGAAGTTGTACTCAGGGATTCGTTCCCAATACTCTTGTCCACCCTATCTAGCTAAGATACCCTGGTAACAGTCTCTCTCGGCCCAACACACAGTCAGTAGCTATCCCTGATTGTGGTTCCTTCTTCTCTAGATCCCCGCTTGGATCTTTACTATTCTCTCTAAAAGTATCTTAATTATTGCCCTCTGAAATAACATCCTTAAGATAGAACAACACAATAGAAGCTGATAGTCTAACTATACACTGAATCAATAATATTACTGTAAAGTACTGAATATTTAAAAGCTGGTTTCTTTATTATAGTAATTCCTAGGGATTTATATAGTGGGGGATTCAGCTGTCTAAAAACCAGTTGACACCTCTTTGATGAAACGGCAGCCATTGCTGTTGAATCAACCTTCCTCGTCTCAGCAGCGATGATCTTCCCCATCCTGGCTAGGATTCTGTCATTGGACATCCTCAAGACCTCAAATGAAAAAGAGTTGGAAAATGTGTCCATAATGTTTTCCTCTCAATCCAAGCGAACTAACCATATTTGGCAGCGACCTTCTTAGGTAATGGGACTTATTACCCATTATGGCAGATCACTCACCAACTGATCAATTCACTAGTTGCAGGCGGCATCATTCACCTTGCAACTCACCATTCATTTCCAATCAGTTGGTGATGAGACCCAACCGATCTAAATCAGTACACCTGATAGTTAATCACTATTAGATGCCCCTATTTCATTGGCAACTCCACTCGATGAGATCTTAAGTATTCATCTTGATTGATCCCTAATGGATATGACCAGGCGAATATCCCAAAATCCCTTAAACATAGTTCCTCCAAAACTTGGGCCAACCAATTTTTGACTCACTTTGCCTTAAGGAATCTTCCCCTAGCAATACCAGGTAATCTAGCAGACTGGGAATATGGGCAAAAATAACAACACATTCCCCCTCATGCCTAAATTTCCAGTGAGAAAAGGACCAGGGCATGAGAACACTACTTTGGACACTTTTTCAAATACTTCATTGGTTTGAGCGGAGTACACTCATCAACACTCAATGCTGCTCAGGATAACCTTCGGCATATGGCGTTCTTCCTTTTCCTCCTCGCTACCACCTTCTCAGAGAGCAGTCCTCATGACCTTCTATCATGCTGGGCTGATCAATTTACTCATGATGATATTAGTCCTGGGATCTGGTTTCCCCCCTGTCAGGGTATATGAACCACTGTCATATTCATGATTCT
The DNA here is from genome assembly GCA_022478985.1 of Massospora cicadina. Lineage (NCBI taxonomy): Eukaryota > Fungi > Entomophthoromycota > Entomophthoromycetes > Entomophthorales > Entomophthoraceae > Massospora > Massospora cicadina. The sequence continues at coordinate 16,920 of JAKSZP010016644.1, read as the reverse complement.
TGGTCTGGTGTCCTTGATTTCCTGTTTTTCTCCGCATTTCATAGAGGAGATTTTTTGCCATCAATGTTTGTTTTACGGCTAAATTAAGAATGCTTATTTCTTATTTGCCATTGGTATTTCGCTCATAACCTCTTGGCTTAAGTCATTCCTAATTATTCCCCTGGGGAGCTTATCTCATTATATTGAGATTAATTTCTCCAAAATTGGAGCTTAATAAATTGTAGAGTGCATAATGTCAACTTCTATATAAGTCCAACTTCCCCCTCTCATCCAGATCATATATCAAATTCTGATTCATGCTACTAGCATCTCCTCAATAGTTTGTCTGATCCAGAGCTCCATCTCTTCCAGAAGATGAGTTGGGATGCTTGACGGAACCTCTTTTATGGTCCTTCCAGAACTCATACGCCTAGTCTGGCGCCAGTGGCTAGTCCTTCCATCAAATTACTGGAAATGATAACCAATCCCTCTGAAACCAGGCTGGCTATTGTTTCAAACAACTCTTGGCTGACTCTTCCTCTGTCGTCAATTCCAGAGTTGGACTTAAAATCTCTCCTGGATGTGGCTCCTTTTGCTGATGCTCCAAACATCATTGTAGACGCTCCAGAGATTATGCTGGTTGCTCTAGATCATTTGTTTCTTGCAAGGTTAGACATGCTCCCTGAGTTCCTCTCCTGACTCAGTCAATTTTACAAACCCGCTGTTCTGGTCTCTGAGCTCTCAATTGGTAACAATATTCACTTTGAGCTCCCCTACACTGAACTCCAGGCCCAAGTCGCTGAGGCTTTGACTTTAGTGCTGAATCCCTCTGATCTTGATAACCTTCTGGATTGGGATACTGCCACTTATGCTCTTCGCTTTGCTGGCCAAGTTCTTCAAAGTTGGTACACAAAGCTTCCAGCCTCACCTGGGTTCCAACGTTCATTCAGTTTTAGCTTCTGAGAAGCCCATAGTCACCCCTTGCAGGATGCAATCCACTCTCTGCACAACTATCTCTTCTCTGGCGCTTCCCATAAGTATCTTCCGCTGATGGCGTTCATAGGGGGCATGAATTGGCAACCCCCATCAAGCATCCCTTCTTCATTGCTGGCCCTCATGTCTGGTGTCCTTGATGAAGCATGTTGACAGGCGCTCAGGACTAATCTTCCAGCTTCAGTGCCGTATCAGGATTACTCAGGGTTATTCACCAATTGCCTCTTTTTATACTAACTCTTTCCTCCCCACTCTGGGGTTTTGCGATAGGCTTCCTCCAACATCTCAATTCCCTTTCCCCAAGTCACTTTCTCTCAGGGCTAGGTCCGCTCAACAAAAGTGGTTTCATGTAGGTCTTGCCCTTGCTAGTGTCCAATCACATACTGATTTTGATGGTCTGTTCATTCCTACCACAATCCAACCTCCCTCCTCCAAGAGGTGACATAGGCGGAATCATCCCCATACTGAGGACAATCAATAAAAACTAAAAATTATAAAAATATGTTAGTTCTTTATTTATGCGGTTTATAATCTTTTTTCCCAATATTTTTTATTAATTATTTATCTTTATTCTTCTTTTTTACTATGGGACTTGACCTTGTTTTGGCTCAGCGGTCCATCTTTTTTATTTTTTCCCCCAAACTGGGTCCTGGGTACTTAAACCTTCCAGTTTTCTATGGTTCAGAGGTCCTTTTTTCAGACTTAACCATCTAGATTGGTTCAGAGGTTTTTTTTCAGACTTGAACTAATCATCAGGACATGACCAAAAATTATGGTTTATCGGTCCTTTAGGAACTCTTTCACTTTTTTCATCAATATAACACTTTAGATACTTATCATGGACTCAATTTACAACTCTTCCATCCAAGAGATTCTTGATGGAGTAAGCATCAGTCACCATCTTGTCGATCACTTTGAACGGACCTGACCACAATGCATCTAATTTGTTTCTTCATCTGAAACCATTCATATTACAATAAGCAACTCTTTCCCCTATATAATATTCTTCTAATGCCAGTTAATTCTTATCATCTGTCGATTTTGCTCATATCCTTTTCTCCAAGGTTGTATCAAATGCTTGTGATTACATATTGATTAAGATACACATCAATCAGTTCAAGTATTGTTCAGTACTCATCCCCAATATAGGTTCCACCACCAAATATAAAATTGGCAGTAACGGGGCCTTTCTTCCATATAATAATTTAAATAGCATCTTTCTCATCACCATATGATGACTAATGTTGTAGGCAAATGTCACCAAACTCAGGTACATTCCCCACACAGAAGTTCTCTATTTGACTAGCTTCCTCAGCGTCATGACCAGCGTTCTATTGACCCGTTCTACCAGTCCGTTCATCTCCAGCTGGTATAGTACTGACACAACTCCCTGGACCCCCATTATTTCATTTAATCTTGGGATCACATGAGACATGAAGTTGGTCCCATTGTCACTAAGCAGGAACTGTGGACATCCATGCCATTATACTGCTTGATCCAGGATGAACCTCGCGGTACTGGTAGCATCTATTCTGGTTAGGACCTTCATCTCAACCCATCTCATCAGATGGTTGATGGCAACTATGAAGTACTTGACTCCCCCTGTGCTCATCGTCAGCTTCCCTATCACATCAATAGACACCATGTGCCAAAAACCCAGGGCGGACCAGTCAGTATCCAGTTGTATTCTTATGTGGTTTGTGCAGCTGGCACTCCATGCAACAAGCCAGACAATCAGCGACATCATAGTTGATCCATTCCCAGTGAAAATACTGGCAAATATGGTCAGTTGTTTTCCTCAAGTCTCCTTTCCTGACAACCTCTTGAGCTGCTTGTACTATCACTGCTCTTTCTGACAGTTTTGGGAATAATAGCCGCTTCCCATTAATTATCTTGAATACTTTTCAATCCATAGTCTTAGTGTTTTCCATTGCTTTCCTAAGCGCACCTTGAATTTCTTGAGGCTCATCCCCTATTTTTCCTTCGACCATTCTCTGGAATAGCTCATCCACCTGCGGGTATACCAACTGGACCATTGGCAAATACAATAAGCCATCCATGTTCTGGTGAGAAGCCCCCACTTTGTGACTATCACATAATCATAAGCCTGAAGCTTAAGTGCCCATCTGGCCAGTCATCTTTCCAGTTCCCTTAGATTGTGCAGCCAACACAGCGAAGAGTGTTCTGTTACCACCTTAAAGTGTGTTCTGTGGACATACACCAAAAACTTCTTGCATGCATAAAAGACAGCAAGGCATGCACACTCAGTCATGGTGTAGTTCCTCTCAGCGGCTGAGAGTGTCCAGCTCACATTTACCACCGGATGTTTGTCCCCAAGTTTGTCTACTTGGCTCAGTATGGCGCCAATTGCTGTCAACAAAGAATTTGTTTGAATGATAAACTCCCGATCAAAATTTGGATATTTCAGAATCGGTCAATTTATCAAATACCGGCGTAAAACATTGAAGGACTCCTGCGCCTCTTCATTCCATATGAATCTTTTTTTGGATCCTTTAATTAATGGAATAATGGCTCAGCTATTCAGGCGAAGTCCCAAAAGATCTTCTTATATATTGATACTCTTGGCACTCATGATGACAGTCTCATTTAGTCTGGATTGGCAGATTTCCCCATTTTTTACCTTGCAATTCACTTCTTGTGTATCCCAAATCCTGGTCATTTTTTTGCAAATACTCTCCGATACTTTTCAACAATTCAAGCACCTCTTCTTGCAGGCCTTCTGAAAGATCAGCGAGTTGCTCTTAATCAACCAATAGGCTGATACTTTTGGCTACCCTGGCAAATAATTTCATCTCATCAAGGGTGGAATTTCCTCCATTCAGCTGTCAGGACTTCTTGTTGCTTCTTAGGTATGAAACTCATAGACCATAATAATTGGTATTTTAATAATATATATATTATATTTTTCTTTTGGGATGGGACTTGCAACCTACAAAAAGGCTCAGAAGTCCTTCTTTTCTTTTTATCCAAACTGGGTCCTAGATAATAAAACCTACCAGTTATTATGGTTCAAAATCTTAGCCTCCTAAGATTTAACCAACCATTTGGTTCAGTGGTCCTCTTCTAGGACTTGACCAAAATCTCAGGACATAACCATTTAATGGTTCAGAGGTCCGCTGGGAACATCACAATTATTTTCTCTTAGGCTCAATACTACCAATTAGTATTGACCTTTCTCATTATACAACCAGCAGCACTGTTTCATCACGTATAGGCTATACTTGCCGACTTTTGGCAATTCTCCTGAATATTAGGCCTATAATTCCAACTGTAAATTCGTCCAACAGGCCCTAATTTCATCTCTTATTTCGGCAACTGATGCTTTTGGATCATTGTATCTCATCAGCCAACAGTTTCATCCGATTATCTAGATCGTTTTTCTCCTGAAAACGATTTTCAGCCTTCATGGCTATCCTTAATTATACAGCTTGTTCTGGCCTCGTTAGCTTCATCCAATTTCTCCCATATTGATGAACTCATCTCCAGCAACTTCTGACCAGTGATTGAGTGTTATAAATATAAATGATTTTCTCCACTATCTTGGATTAATCATTTCCTTTTTTGCCTTCATATCTTCATTGGTATAGCAATCCAATTCTCCGGATTAATTGCCTCTTATTTCGTCCAATGCCTCATATAAAAACTCACTCCTCAGGACTATATAAAGCAAACCCCATTACAACCTGAGTTGATCCTGCTGCTCCTTAGGACTATGTACAGTGGACCCAATTCCAACCCAGTTGGCCCTGCTGATACTCTTCATCTCAAGTAGATGTCCGGTGGAACTGATTTTCTTACAGCACTAGATAGTTCCATATCTAGGCTGCAAGTCCTTTTCCCTGAACTTGAGTATCTTCGTTTTGCTTCACTTGGAGCTCCACTGATGAGCTGAGTGAACACCACTGAATGTGATCCTCTTCATATTCTATCTTCGTTACTTCCTACAGTAACTTATTTTCAAATTGGAAACATCTTCATAGAACATCATGTTTTGATTCCTCAACTCAACTACCCCTGTAGTGAGCACCAACTTGTAAAAATTTACTCTTTGGTTGTTATTGGCAAGCAACCCAGTAACCTTTTTACTGCACAAGTTCAATTTCCTCATTCACTTCATCGCATTGTAAATAATGTTTACTAATTGTTTATAGTATGGAGACTATTATCCGTAGTTGAGATTGAACTATATTTCAGCCCAATGCTTGGACGGTATTTCCAATTAAATACTTCTGAAGTCGTACTCATAGGGATTCATTTTCTATACTCTTGTCCACCTGATCTTTGCTAAAGAACCCCGGTGACAGTCTCTCTTGGACCAACACACAGTCAGCAGCTATCCCTGATTGTGGTTCCTTCTTCTCTAGATCCCCACTTAGATCTTTACTCTTCTCTCTGAGAGTCTTCCAATTATTTTCCTCTGCAATGATATCCTTGAGATAGAACAACACAATAGAAGCTGATAGTCCAACTATACACTGAAACAATAATATTACTGTAAAGTACTGATTAATTAAAAGCTGGTTTTTATTATAGTAAATCCTAGGGAATTATATAGTGGGGGATTCATCTGTCTAACCCTCAGTAGACACCTTTTCGATGAAATGGTAGCTGTTGCCATTGAATCACCCATTCTTGTCTCAGCAGCGATGATCTTGTCCATCCTGTCTAGGATTCTGTCATTGGACATCCTTGAGACCTCAAATGGAAAAGAGTTGGAAAATGTGTCCATAATGTTTTCCTCTCAATCCAAGCAAACTAACCATATTTGACTAGCGACCTGCTTAGGTAATGGGACTTATTATCTTTATGGCAGGTCACTTACCAACCAATTGATTCGCTAGTTGCATGCGGCATTACTCGCCTCACAACTCAATATTTACCCCCAATCAGTCAGTAATGAAACCTGACCAATTTTAATCGGTACATCTGATAGGTAATAACTATCAGATGTCCCTATTTTGTCAGCAACTTCGCCCAATGAGATCTTAAGTATTCATACAGATCAATCTCCGACAGATATGACCCGGCGAACATCCCAAAATCCCCCAAACATAGTTCCTCTGAAACTCAGTCCAACCAATTTTCAATTCACTTCTCCTTAGGGAATCTTCCCCTAGCAATACCAGGTAATCTAGCAGACTGGGAATATGGGCAAAAATCCCAACAATGGCATTTGCAGATGACATTGCCATCACGTTTGTTTGCCCTGAGGACACCATCCTTGCTGCTTTAATTCTTAAAAAGGACATCAAGGCGTTTAACATTAAGGTCAACACCTCCAAAACAACGGTAGTACAGGTTGGCTCACCCACATTCCCCCTCCATTTATCAAGAAACTATGCAAAGCAATTTCTGTCACCTGGAGGTTCTTACAAAAGCGCAAGGATTTGCACTCAATTAATAAGGTCATGACCCTGGAAGTGTTGAACTCCAGGATTGCCATCAGAAAGAGACAAAATATAATACCCCCAGGGTCAAGCCCTGATGGGGTAGTGTTCTTTCTATCTAAATTTTTGATTTCTTTGCGCATGTCTGTCCATTCTAATGCTCATTATATACATGGCTCAATGTTCTTCTCCGCTATTATATCTGAAGATCTAGTCACCCACCCACGGCACTGTCAACAATAGCCCAACTTTGCAATGAGGAGGCCTAGGGCTTTTGGACAATCGCTCTCATGCAACCTCCATTTATTTGAGGCTACTTAGCTAATTGTATACTGGGATGCGGCCCTCATAGCCCTGTGGGCTCCTGACCACCGCCAATCTGCGTCAGCATCTCTGGACCATCCTAAAGCATCGCTGACATCTTTATTGATTGGCTTACTAACCGCCCAGGCCATCACCTATACCTCTTCCTCTAAATATTGGGATCAATATTAACTTTCCCTGAGACGAATGGGCGCATAGATATACCACGACTTTACTTACAGAAGGAATGGCCCAGAACTTAGCCCTCATCGTCATGTGATAGTACACAAAATTTATGTATTCATATCTCATCTCAACCCTCAAAATAGACCTTTATTTCGCCTGCGCCTCCTTGAACTCCTTCCTTTCTCAACGAGAGTAAATCTCCAAAGGCTCTGGAAGGATGTTTACTACATAATAATTTATGTAAAGGTTTTACACCCTATAGCAGACTTCATTGTTTACACATAACAGTGGATTGAACTAGCCCTATCTTTCAACTTCGCAGCTGCCCAAATTGTTTGGAGCCTATTGATTCCAATCTTCTCTTCTTTTTCTCCTGTCTAAGGGTCACCGCGTTCTAACTCAAGGTTTGCGCGCTCCTACATGCCCTTCCATGGCCTGGCAACCCTGTCCAAGATATGTTCTTTTGGCAGACCCCTACATAGATGCCACCAGCACCTCTAGTCCTCGCTATGCCAGGCACTATGTAGAATCCAAAATTTTTTCCTTCATGCATCTTTCGATTTGCAAGTATGGACCATACAGCACATGACTTCCCCCTTCCAGATGCACTACAAGTATCCCTGAAAGTCTCAACTATGTTTTTAACGTTCCCCACTCATTCTCAACTTAAGTAAGGCTCTGGCTCACTAACTTCAATCCCTTTCTTGACGTCTCCTACCTCCCTTTCCCTCGCTTCCCGCTCTCAGGAGCTCAGGTTTAATTATTTAACAATGTTGAATACTCCTTTCAAGTTGTGCTTTCTACTACTAAAAAAGATTTATTTAAGTTTAGGAGAGGTAAATACTAGAAATCTGTAAGTTCAGGGGAACGTCCCCTCTGCATGGAACGGGCGATTTTCCCATTTCCTAACAAAAAGGGTCTGAAGAGGGCAGCTGTACCCCTCGTCACACAGAGCAAACTCGCCCATGTGGTAGACAAGCGCTGGGTAATAACAATCCCTCTAAAGATTAATCCCCCGGTTCCCATGCTTGCCTCCTCCAAGTTAGTTCGCCAATTAGATGAAATCTGTCAGAAATCATTGGAAATCGTCATCCCCATGAGCTTGAAGGACTTTATAAAGCGATGGTGCCAAATCCTTGAAATTGAAGTCAAAATTCCGAATCTATGGGATTAAGGCCTGATGGGTGTGCAACTCATAGCCAGAAGGGGACAAATAATAAATTAACAGTCAAAATTGCTGATGGCATCAAGTCATTGAGCAGTATGGTTGCCAACTCTAAACTTCTCTTAAAATTGTTGGACTCTGTCCCTGATGGGCATATATCACCATCAGGGATTGTTGCCAATAATTTAAAACCTTTATTATAAAAATTGGGTTTGGTAAAGGATGGTACCCATTTGACCAAAATGAACGCTCCAGCAACTAGGCACAGGCAGGTTGGTCATCCCAAACCCATTTCCAACCTGTTGAAACCACCTCTATGTGGGATGGTCTTGAGGAATTCCAGTTGCCAATCAGCCAAATGCTGTCACACTAACCATCACAAATGCAGTAAAGCCTCAAATCAGACATTTGTGGTTGAACTGATAGTGACTCAGACTGCCACCAAAACCCTTGATGACAGTTCAGATTAAAGTCGATATTTCCCTCTCCCTTGAAAATTCGCCAGGTTAGGTCAAAATTTGAGGGCCCCAATCAGTGCTTTGACAAGCTACCAAATCAAACACTATTTAATCAGTTGCATAACACTGCGGAAATTGTTGGTCAATTTCTTTATTTAACTTTTCAATAAATTATCTCTAACTCAATTCCAGTTTTCATTATGTTAAAATCTAAACCACCCTTCCTGAATATATTACAACAACCCACAGGACTCGTGGCCATGTTTACCTGGCTTGTTGCTAGTTTCTTATACACGACTATGTCTCATAGGCACTTAGTGGCGAAATCCCCCCTGGTTTCATAACAGTTGCGCAAGCAGCAGTGCCACTGGCATTTGGGCTTGTCATTTAGGTTCATTGCACTTATACTGGCAGGCAGGTCTAAAATTAACATGCTGTCGTCCTGTTATGATAAACCAACTAATATTCAAAGCCATTTTCACTCTTCTCATTGAAATTATCATAGCACTGGTTCTTTTCTCTCATCTTAATAAGGTTGTGAAGAAGTTCTACTATGGCCACAATAGCCTAATATCTCCTGAATTTCTTAAGCCCACCCTATAAATGGGATTTTCATACTAGGAGCCACTGAGGTGGTCTTGATGTCAAAACACAGTTTAGAATCATTATCTGAATCAATTTTAATAGTTGCTGCGGCCCTCATGCCCATGTCAGTATATTCTAGCATTTTGACTTATGAATTATCTACTCCTGTCATGAACCTTGTAGTTTTCCACAAAACTAGTACAATCTTTTCTTTATCTACAGACTTAACTATAGCTGCCGATAAAAAGAATTTTGCCTATTTTTTTGTCCATGAAGATTAGTATTGGAACTAAACACGTGCATTTGAGGCCTTGGTGGACACTGGAGATGCAACTTTATTTTATGAGTGTATTTTAGCCCATTGGTTGGAACTTGACCTGGACTTGGGTCCTATGATGATGGTCGCTTCTTTAGTATCCCAGCCCCCATACCTAGTTCATCGCCCAGTACCTTTCTCTGCTCAACAGTTTAGCTTTTACAATTGGTTCCCTGCAATTCTGAACTTAGTGTTTCTGTAATCTAAGGGTGGGTTGGTGTCGTCAACAGCATGTTAGAATTCACCTGAAGTCTAATATGTTGTCATTTGCTAATGATTAGATGGAAGGGGAGTTTCTTTTAGTGGATATCCTTAATAAAACTTAAGGCCGCAGTTCCATCACTTCCCTTGTTTCCCCTGAGAGTCTCCCATCAGATTTCTCTGAGGCATTGATAGGATATCAAAGTATCTTTGATTCTGAGAAGGCAGGCCTCTCTGTCAGGTGAACAGCAAGTAAGAATTAGACTGGCCTGCCAGCCAAGGTGCTGGAGCACCCATACGGCAACCCAGAATGCCCAAGGCACTGTAGCTGATACAACAAATATAAAACCGGAAAGGAGTTTCACCAATATCTGCTGGTGAGCCAGAATTTTGTACAGACACAAAATAACATACCAGACAAATATGGCCGTTAACCCTAAAGGGTATGAGAGTTCCAGCAGAAAGGGCGATTTAATTCTCAACATATAAAAACTAAAATTTTGAGGGAAGGTTTTTAATGGAAAATTTAAGGAAGAAAAATCAACTAACAATTTTCTCAGTGCGATGCAACTGATTAAATAGTAGTCAATTTGGAGGTGAAACAAGCCGGGATCAGGTCCCACAAGTTTGACCTAACTGGCAAATTGTTCGTAATTGGGGAACAGATAATTTAACTGGGAACTGACATTGAAGAATTTGGCGGCAGGCTGAGTCACTGTTGGTTCAAACTCAAAAGTCCAAACCAAGGCTCAACTGTGTTTCCAATGGTTGGCGCATTGGCGTTTAGCCCAACGAACAGCAGGAATCCCCCAAGCCACCCCACATAGGGGTGGACCCATTTAGTTGGGAACAGGTTCAGGACATCCAACCCATCCGTGCTCAGTCACTGGTCTGTTCGTTTGGTCAGTGGCATTGCATCAGGCACAACACCTGATTTGCCAGCAGGAAGCTTTGAAAACTTGTCAATGGTGTCCGATGCTGTTACCTGCCCATCAGGGGTGATCCCCAATGATTTTGGGAGGGGGGGATTTTTTCAATTGTCATGTTAACTGAATTGCAACCATCAGGCATTCCAGCTCATAAATTGGTCTTCATACCTTTTCAACCATTTGAGATCTGGGCATTGAGTTAGTTGCCACTCAAATTAGTTCTGATTAATTTCATTTCAGCGATCTTGGTGCATATTTTGCTGATTCCTCATAGCAGTTCTGCCTAGGAGAGTGTGGGTACTGGAAGTGGGGTCCAAAGCAGGAGAGCTGTACCCAGCGCTTGTCTACCATGTGAGCGAGATCGCCCTGAGTAACAAGGGGTACAGCCATCCTCTTCAGTGCCTTCTTGCTCAGGAATGGGAATTTGGCCCAATCAATGCCCAGAGGATGTTCCCTGGGACTTACATTGCCCTTTCCTTTTTCCAATGGAAGGACCCCACCACCGGGAAACTGTATGAGAGCCACATTCTTGTGCGCCTTGGGTAACTTGATCGTCATTACCATCACAGGTTTTTGGGGAGGGTGGGGAGCACTGAGGTGAGTTTTGTGAAATGCTTCAACCAATTCCATACAGTTTGCACAATCGTGTGCCTTGACTCAACTGTTCTTGTATCTCAGTAACCTTTCTAAGCCACGAGATATTGGATTGATGGCGGGACTTTGGGATGCCAGGATGTTCTCCACCTTGGCCTCTTCCACATACTCGATGATGATCAATTCAGGTTCCACTGGAACTGTACCCTTGAAGGGTGACAGCTGGGAAACGTGGAAGATGAGATGCTGTTTCCAGTGATCTGGAAGCTTCAACCAGAACGCGCCATTACCCAAGACCTTTTCCATCAAATGGGGGCCAGAATGCTTAATCGTAAATTTACAAGAAGGCTCTTGAATATGTAAATGGCGGGTATCAAGCATAACATAGGAACCCACTATAATATCATGACTTGGGGATTGCTTACAATCCGCAAACCTCTTGTAGTCATCAATAGCTTTGGTGAGGTATTCCTACACCAAGGATTGAGTGACCTAATATGTTCAGCGTGATCTGCGGCAACTTGTACCTCAGTCCACAAGCAAGGTCTGACTGAAAATGAAGGATTGTAACCCAACGTTGCTTCATAGGGCGAAAATCCTGTAGACATGTGCATTCCATTGTTATAGGCGAACTGAGCGAGAGGAAGGTCGTTGGCCCAGGTGTCTTGTGTGGCTGCAGTATAGCAATGCAGGTACTGTTTGAGGACTTGGTTGACTCGCTCAGTCTGTCCTTTGGACTGGGGATGGTACGCTGTAGAATGGCAGGGGGATATTTTTAGGATAGATAAGAGTTCACCGAAAAATCGCACCGTGAACTGTGAACCACAGTCGCTAATAATCTCCTGGGGGAGACCAAACATCAAGAACATGTGATGCACAAAAAGGCGGGCAGTCTCCTCCGATGTAATCGCGGAATGGCAAGGAATAAAGAGGGGAAATTTTGTGAAATGATCCACCACCACCATCACCACTGTGAACCTGTTAGAGCAGGGGAGTTCAATGATAAAATCCATGGACACCGACGTCCATGGACGCTCCAACTGCTTTAAGGGGTGTAAAAGACCATATCTACTGGAGCTGTCTGACTTAGCCCGAGCAAAAGTAATACAGTTGGCAATCCAGGCTGGAACTTCCTTTGTCAAACCTGCCCAATTGTAGGTCCATTTGATCAATTCGATGCATTTCTTAGTACCAGGGTGACCAACTGTGGGAGGATCATGATGTGCGCAGAATACCTCAGTTTGGCAGGAGGGGGGAACCCAAACGCAAGATTGAAAATATATAAGACCCTTCTTCAATGAGTATGAGGAGTGTTTAACTTCTGGTGAGATAGCTGCTCGACTAGCTCACCGCCCTCAGGGCAGGCCATTTGACTGGCTAAGACCTGAGCAACTAATGGAGCGTCAGGGGCCAGAGCGATGGAAGAAACAACAGGGGGGACAATCAACATAATCTGGGTTTTAGGAATCACAGTAACGAGATCCACTTACTTCAGATTCGCAAAACAGTGGGCAGGGCTGCAGCTGAGAAGATTGGGAAGTACATTGAGCGCACCTTTTACAAATTTGTATATGAAGTTAAAACTACACAGGTCCTGATAGGGTCAGGCTTGATGATGTGCCAATTTTGGGGTTTAAGAAAGTATAAAAGGGTCTGGTGATCCATGCGGGCCATTAGTTCATGTTTGGAACCCTGTATCAGGTAACTCCAATGCGTTAGGGCCCATGAAATGGCTGCCAACTCCTTTTCATAAATAGCCCAAGGCTGCTCCATAGAGGTGCACTTTTGGGAAAAGTAGGCGACCGGGTGTTCCAAGCCACCATGCTCCTGGAGCAACATTGCCCCCACAACTACCAACGAAGCGTCGCATGCAATATTATATGGCTTGGTGGGATTGACGTGTTTCAAAACGGGAAGGGATATTAACACCTCTTTGATTAATTTGAACGTCTGTTGGCATTTGGGTGTCCAGCAAAATGGTACGTTCTTCCCTGTAAGGGGGTGGAGTGGGGCAACAAGCTAGGAGAGTGCCGAGGAAATTTTTTTAGGAAAATAATGTTCTCAAGAAACTCCATAGTTGTTTCTGGGTAGTTGGGGTTGGCCATTTCCGGATAGCATCCAATTTATTGGGAGGGATTGCATAACCATCTTTAAGGATGAGGTTCCTAAGAAAGGTAATCCTCTCCTTATAGATCTCACACTTGGAAGGCTTGACAAACAAACCTGCCTTATGAAAGGCGGCCACAACTGCTTCCAAGTCGGTAGCATGTTGCTTGGGAGTCGGGGAGTGAACCAGAATGTCATCAATATATGCTACTGCATAGGTAAACTGGAGGTCACCCAGTACATTGTTGATCATGCATTGAAACTTAGCAGGAGCGTTCTTCTTCCCAAAGGGCATTATACAGAATTGGAAAATGCCCCGCTTTGTCCAGATTGCTGTTAACCATTATTGCCCTTTCATTACCCAAATCTGGTTGAATTCATTGACGAGATCCAGCTTAGAAAACACCCGTGATTTGGCAATTGCTTGGCTTATTGTTTGTTCTAAAGGCAGGGGGTAGGGATCAGAAACTGTTATTTTATTTATGTATCCATAGTCCACACAGGGGTGGAGAGAAACATCGGCTTTTATGGCGAAGATGATGGGAGATGCAACTGGCAAGGTCTCCTTGAACAACCACCCTTTTCTCAATATATCATACAACCAGGTGTTGAACGCAGCCTCCTTCTCTGCTGTGTGGGTATACAATGGGCAGTTGATATTTACCAACTCCACCGTCATACAAAAGCCACAGTAGAATCTAGTGTGGGGAGGCAAACGGTCCGCCTTTTCAGAATTTAAAATGTGTTGATAGCGCATCAAACTTTCTGAAAATTGGATGGTATGCCTGTAGAGGAGACGAGGGATGTGATAGAACTGCGACCTTGAGCTTTCCCAATAGTGTCAATTAGGGGGAATTCACCCTCCAGTTGATCATTAGCGAATGACAGCATGTTAGACTCCAGGTGGATCTTGACATGTTGCTGGCGCCACCATACCACTCCTAAGGTCACTGAAACACCAAGTTTGGCATCGCAGAAAAGCAGTCGCAGAAGCTGAACTGGTATATTGAAAATGTGACTGGTTGGCATATCAGGTATGAGGTGCGGGAGGCTGATGACGCAACTATCACCAAAGGACCTGCATCCAGGGCAAGTTCCAATTGCTGGGCCAGTTCTACACCAATAAAATTTCCCTCAGCTCCAGTGTCCACCAGGGCCTCAAAGGAGATGTGATGGGACCCAACACTAATCTTCATGGGTACTAAGAGGTTAGCGGAGTTCACTTTATTTGTAGTAGTGGATAAATCCAGCGATACCAAAGAGATGGTAGTGGGGTCAGGGGAAACCACTAGGCTTTTGTGGGTGGTAAACTCATTGCAAGTCGTGATGTCAGATTGTGCAGACATGGGCAGAATAGCCGTGACAAATTGGGTTATGGGTTTGACGTTTTGAGTGGGACTGAACTATTGTGGTCAGAGAAAATCTTCTTCACAACCTTGTTCATTTGGAAAGGAGGGACCATTGCTGCGCCAATATATATGAGAAAGGCGGAAATGGCAAAGAATAATGGTTGGTTAATTATGTCAGGTGAACAGCAAGTAAGAATTAGACTGGCCTGCCAGCCAAGGTGCTGGAGCACCCATACGGCAACCCAGAATGCCCAAGGCACTGTAGCTGATACAACAAATATAAAACCGGAAAGGAGTTTCACCAATATCTGCTGGTGAGCCAGAATTTTGTACAGACACAAATTAACATACCAGACAAATATGGCCGTTAACCCTAAAGGGTATGAGAGTTCCAGCAGAAAGGGCGATTTAATTCTCAACATATAAAAACTAAAATTTTGAGGGAAGATTTTTATTGGAAAATTTAAGGAAGAAAAATCAACTAACAATTTTCTCAGTGCGATGCAACTGATTAAATAGTAGTCAATTTGGAGGTGAAACAAGCCAGGATCAGGTCCCACAAGTTTGACCTAACTGGCAAATTGTTCGTAAATGGGGAACAGATAATTTAACTGGGAACTGACATTGAAGAATTTGGCGGCAGGCTGAGTCACTGTTGGTTCAAACTCAAAAGTCCAAACCAAGGCTCAACTGTGTTTCCAATGGTTGGCGCATTGGCAATTAGCCTGAAGAGCAGCAGGAATCCCCCAAGGTTACCCCACATAGGGGTGGACCCATTTGGTTGGGAATGGGTTCAGGACATCCAACCCACCCATGATCAGTTGCTGGGCTGTTCATTTGGTCAGTGGCATTGCATCAGGCGCAATGCCCAATTTGCCAGAGGGAAGCTTCAATACCTTGGCAATGGTGTCCAATGCTGTTACCTGCCTGTCTGGGGTGATCCCCCAATAATTTTGGGAGGTGGGGAGATTTTTTTAATTGTCATGTAAAAAAGTTGCAACCATCAGGCATTCCAGCACATAGATTGGTCTTCATACCTTTTTGACCATTTGAGATCTGAGCATCAGGCTGATTGCCACTCAAATTATTCTGATCAATTTCATTTCAGCAATCTCAGCACAGATTTTGCTGATTCCTTATATCACTTCTGCTGAGGAGAGTGTGGTTACTGGAAGTGGGATCTGAAGTGGGAGAGCTATTGTGATGGATGGGGTCTCTCCCTCTTGCCACAAAGCATTTGGGCAAGAGGGCCCATGTAAGGGCCCACAAACATGAGAGGGCTGCAGTGGTTAAGTCCTTCACCCATTGGCTTGATGAGCGGTTAAGGTATCCTTGGAACATGGTGAGGATGATGCTCACGCTGAGGAGAACAGTCTGTCCCCTAGAGATAGCATACAGAGAGGCGACACTCTGTCAAAATCTGAGGAATGGTCCATCTTCTTCGCTCAAAATCCTGGTTCTTCATCAAAATCCTAATAAATTTTATTTAACTGAGGCAAGCCGACCAGGGGACAGGCATTACCAAAAGAAAGAAATGAAACAAAGAAAGAAATGACATGAAATCTGACAGGGTCAAATCCGTTGAATTAAAGTTTTTCCACCTCCAGATTGGGCTCAAATTTTTCTGGTTATATCATGGGTAAGATTTTTATATTATTAGACCTACTAGCCACCAATAGCTTCTTTTTGGCTGGCACCCTGATCTATGTGTGAAGGGTGGGAATCGAACCTGCAACCTTCAGGTTGGTAGCCATATGCCCTACCAACTCACCTTCCACCCCCAAAATCTTAATAAATGATTTCAAAATTTCAAAATTCTATTTTCGATTTTGAGGTTTTTATTTGTAAATAGATGACAAAGTTGTCTTAAGCACCTTTTCTTGGTTGTTTTTATATTATGGAATAGGGGATATGGGGAAATTGGACCCCGCAGAGTCTGCAGGTGGTGGACTATTTGCAGGCCTAATTCAAGAATCTTAGACTCCAATATTCCCATTTAGGCCCATTTTAAACCACCTGTTGGGTACCTGTGGCATTACGGAAACTTTTCCGCATATATTTTTGTTTGTCAGGGACAAATTAGAGCTCTTGTAAACCTTATTGCCAAAATTCCCACTTTTGGGATAATTTGGCCTGGCAGCCCCTGATTCGCTGGGCTGCCCTTCGCCATGGCTCTTGATCCTTTTGACAAGCGGTGGATTTAGCTTAGCAGCTCCTGATTCGCTGAGCTTTCCAATGCAGTGATACTTGTCATTTCCTCTTTTGGCAATATTTGCTTAGCTGCTCCTGATTTGTTGGGCTGCCCAATACCGTGATTCTTGCCAGTTCTGTTTTTGGCATAATTTGGC
>JAKSZP010016643.1:0-23396 GCA_022478985.1 Massospora cicadina | reverse complement strand
TTTGGGTCAATCCTGAACAATTTTTCATGTGAAGTGTTGAATATTTTTTATTATTTGGGACCAATTGCCGAGCTTTGGTTTAGTGTTAATTGTCCATAATGCAAGAGTGGATTCAGCCCAAATTTTTGATAAAGTAATCAAATTCTTATTGGGATAAGCAGTCCAAGATAAGTGATTGCAGTAGGCTTAAGGTGAGAACTTAAGTATTAGCATGAGCATTGGGAGGATAATTGGCCCGATCTGATGATTGTTAAAGGGCTTATTTTTGGGTCAACCACCAGAATCTGACAGGAGCTATCAAATTGTGCTTAAAGACATCTACTCTTTCAATTACTGAGCGACTTAACAAGTTGAGGGGCGACTTGAGAGGCAAATTTCCCAGCTAGAAGAATAGTGACCAAATCTATCATTGCCTCAATGAAGCAGAGAAGCGCTGGTTTAGTCTCTCAGAAGAGTTAAAAACTAAGACTGACAAGGCTTCTCAAAGCACCAAATGCAAGTATATGAAGGAGGACTTAAATTGTGTGTGTGTGTGTGGTGTTTTAGAGAGGATGAGAATAAGCTTCTGTGAACATACCACTCATCCGTATATCAACAAATTTATGATCTATCATCTGCGTTAAGATCTTGGAGAATGATAAAGTCATTCTTGAAAGATGAATCAATCTGCTGGATGTTACTCCAAGACTTACCCTAGAGGAGATGGAGCAGCATCTCAATCCTATACAAGACCAAATATGATGACTGGAACGCCAAGTTGAACAGAACGATGTAAGAACTGAGATTACTGAATCTGAAGCTCCCAGATTACATGTTGTTACTGGATAGAAACCACTACCTTTAAGCTCACGTTATGTACAAGTTACACCTATTTAAGGGAGTGTCAAATCTTTCCTCTACATTTATGAAGCCGCGATGGAAGATGCAACTGATCATCAAAAGGTTAAGCATATTTTATCTTGTTTAAACTGTATGGCCCAAGAGGTTACGATGGCTCATATGGATGACTTGCATACATGGAGAGAAGTGAAAGAAGCGCTCATCAAGAAACTTTGGTCAAAGCAGAGCCTGACTATGAAGAAACAGGCCTTCATAAGAATTGCGATGCATTGAAATGAAACCTTTGCCAAATTTTCTGATTGCTTTTATATAGAAGCCCAAACGTTGTTAACCTCAAAGATGCTGACTCTGGATGATGCCATAACTTCTGTCGTTGCTGGTTTACATAGTAGCCCTGAACTAGCCATGTACACCACATCTGTTAAAAGAAGCTTCAATTCTGTGTTGGACATTAAGGTAGCTTTATTTGATGTAGTTGACATACACAATACAGATCTCTCATGAAAGGACTCCACGAAACCTAGAGTTTATACCATGTAAGAAGCAAAGCCTAAGAAGGAGGAAAAGTCAAGATGCAACTACTGTAAGGAGATCAACTATACTGAGGATATGTGTTTCAAGAAAAACCCTGCCCTTGAAGAGCAGGGAAAAGGAAGGTCGGCTTAGGGTCAGGT
Organism: Massospora cicadina; assembly: GCA_022478985.1. Lineage (NCBI taxonomy): Eukaryota > Fungi > Entomophthoromycota > Entomophthoromycetes > Entomophthorales > Entomophthoraceae > Massospora > Massospora cicadina. Next base: position 21,882 of record JAKSZP010016643.1, on the reverse strand, counting down.
ACCTCTAAAGCTGACCAACCCAAAGTACCTGAAAGTAACATTGCCAATTGCTCACCTTGATTGCACTGAAAATGAACCCGATGATGACTCTGAAGGGGGTCATGAGGATACAGATTATTACATTTTAGGTTCACTCGCTGAGCTTGCCATTCTGGACCGTTTGAACGCTGAAAATATTGATGACGCTCAGGTTCCTGAAGGCACCTACCTCAGTCAGGTTATAGGGTGCCCTCAAATAATTTGACAGCCAATGATGCTGATCAGTACCTTTACCTGTTGATCTGACCCACCTCAAGCGTCCACAGTCTAATGGAAATCAAGAAGAAGTATTCTGAGACTGCGCAAAAGCTCAATGCAACATTCCGCCTCAAGAAAGTATTAGTACTTCCACTGAAGTTTAAAGGAACCATCACCAAAGTGGAAGTGGTAATTCAAAAGGTGCGAGTTATAACTATCTTGGTTACAGGATCACCTATCAATGTTGTGTCAACCGCCTCATCAAAAAGATCAAGATCACTCCAGACCTTGAATAAACTCAAGAGTACAGTACCACTGGTTCATATAACACCAAGGCAAAAGGTGCATACTCATCTCTGCCAATCTGAGTTGGCAAATTAGTATTTTCAGCTCCCACCATTGCCTTTGACAACAGTCAGTATAATATTCTCATTGGAACACACTTTATGATTGAATATGATTGAGTTATCAATCTAAAAGAAGGATACTTATCACTCCTAAAATAATAAGTTCCCCTTTTCTTAGATAATAAAGATTATATAAAGAAGGATTAATCTTGTCTGGTTGAGTACCTGTAAGTCCCGGGGAACGTCCCCTGTGCATAGATCAGGCCCTTTTCCCATTTCCAAGTAAGAGGGTACCAAAGAGGGTGGCAGTACCCCTCGTCACTCAGGGCAACCTCGCCCACGTGGTAGATGAGCGTTGGGTAACAGCCCTACTCTTCAAATTCCTCCCCCAGTGCCCACCTTCACCTTGGCAGAACTAGTACATTTGATTGGGGAAATTTGTGCCAAGATCATCAAAATGAAGTTTTTCTGGTCTGAAATTGAGTGAGAACATGCCCGATGATTAGATCCCATATAATCAAAAAGGGCAAAGACTGACCTATTGGCTGGATTTGGCAAATGTTTTGATTTGGCTAACACCATGATCTTATTAATTAACTCCCTCTCAAAATCATAGGGGATCATCCCCAACGTGCAGGTAGTAGCATTGGATACCATTAATGAGGGTTCAAAGATCATTTCCAGAAAATTGGGCGTTGCAGCCAATGCAATGCTTTTGACCAAATGAATGGCCCTGCAACTGGGCACAGGCGGGTTATGCATCCAAAATTCATTCCCAACCAATTGAGACTGCCCCTATGTGGGGTGGCCTTGGGGGATTCCTGCTGCTCATAGGGCTAAACGATGTTGTGCCAACCATCATAAATGTAGTCAAGCCTTGGTTTAGGCGTTTGAGGTTGAACTGACAGTGATTTGGTTTGCCACCAAATTCCTCAATGTTGGCTCTCAGTGAAATTATCTGCCCCCATTCCTGAATAATTCGCCAGTTAGGTCGAAATTGAGGGTCTCAATCCCAGATTGTCCCCGCATCAATTGACCACTATTTAATCAGTCGCATCACACTGAGAAAATTGTTGGTTGATTTTCTTCCTTTCCTTTACAATAAAATTTTTCCTTCCAAAACTAGTAATTTAATTTTATTGATATCCTTCTGGCTGCATTTCCGATGGCTTTTCTCTGGTGGCCTGCCAGCCATATATCAGATGGGCACTACCAGTACTAATGGTCACTATGGCCCCTACCATAATAAACTGGATTCAGCGAGATAGATGCTTCTGGCAATTTAACCCTGTCATTATGAACTTTCGCCAACAATACACTGGAATCTTATGGCTGTACATCCACTATCTTCAGGCAAGGATCCGCCCCCTTGTCTCCCCAGTTGATTTAACCCTGACTACTGGTGACATTATCAAAACCATACATGTGGTACAACCCCCTGCAGTGAGACCTCCAGGGTCTGGGGCGGCCTCAATTTGGTTCATCCTTAGGTTGCTCTTTACCATCGTCCTCCACCAATAGTATATTATTTCCCAATGCCCAGCTCCATACAACGTCCTTTGGGCGGCAATGCCTCCTGGCATTCTGGCTTGCTTTTTGGGTGCTTGTGCATCCTGACTGGCAGGCCGGTATAAACTTCTTCTGCCATTTTCATGACATAGTTGACCAACCATTGTTTCCAGACACTTCCTCCATGCTCTTTGAGGTGGGCGTTGCAGTGGTCACCCTCTACCAAATGAACTTGCAATCAGCAGTCTGCTTTTTGTTGTTTGTATGGTCACTTGTTGATTTTGGGAGTAGTATCTGCTCTACCCTGGAGGAATTTCTTCAGGGCGGCCGAGCCACGTGAATTACTACCTTTCTCCCTCCTAATAGCCCAGAGGAAAGCTCACATGTTCCATCCCAAGAAATAGTAAATCAAGTTCTTGACGCCCTCGCTGAGGTGCAGATGCATTTGGCAATCGCCCTTAACAATGCCGTTGAGTTATCTCATGCCCAACAAGGGGTCACTTTATTGGATGCTGTGGAAGGGGATGCCCATCTTTGGGTTAGAGGCCTTCTGCGCTCTTCCTCATAAGCAAGAGAACCAGCTTTGCTGATGCCGTCATATCAGCTGCCCTTAAAACCCCCTGTGTCACGCTCAGGCCACTTATTCAGATTGCACTATACTATAGCCGAAGCCCCTAGTTTGGCTTCTTTGATATCTACCTTCCATGAACTGGCTCTCACACTGGATCTTTCTAATGATATGCTTCAGGCAATCCTTAGAGCAGGTTTGGATACAGTTTCTGCTCATCATGAGGTTTGGTCCACCTTAAAAGGAACGATAGATCAAATATGTGCCGCTGCAACTACTATCAATGCCTTCCCTCGCCATGATTCTCACTATCAAAAGGGAAATTTTATGATAGGATTACCCAACATTGATGCTGACGTAGTTCTACCATCAATCAGGAATAGTTCCATCTTATGAGCCCATTACTATCCTTCATCAGAGTTGGCTGATCCTGATTAACCTATAAATGAATCAGTAAAAGCCCAGATGGAGGAATCTGGTTCCCAAGCCCTTGTTCTTCCCAACTTTACTCCAGATAAGGCCCCCAATCTCCCCCAAATTTGCAGGCTATTTATTCAGTTGCAACAGAAACGCCCGAATCTTCCAATAAACAAAATTTCGCTTATTTCTTATTGCCTATGAATATTAGTATTGGATCCCTTCTTGTCTCCTTTGAGACCTTGGTGGACACCGGTGCCGCGGGTAATTTCATGAGTGTTGAGTTAGCCCAAAATTAGAACTGGACATGGATGTGGGCCCATTGGTGATGGTGGCTTCTTCTGCCTCCCAGACATCGTATGTTGTCTGTTGGCCAGTACCTTTTTTGGTAATCAGTTTGGCTTCTGCGATTGATTTTCCATGATGCCAAACTTAGTGTTTCTGATGGATTTAGGAGTGGGATGGTGGCGCTGACAGCATGTCAGGATCTATCTGAAGTCTAACATGCTGTCATTCATTAATGATCAACTTGGGGTAAATTTCCCTTGATTGACACTCTTAAGAAAACTCAAGGTTGTAGTTCTATCACTTCCCTCGTCTCTCCTGTGGGCATACCATCCAATTTTCCCAAAAGTTTATTGTGCTATCAAAGTATTTTTGATTCTGAAAAGGTGGATCGCCTACCTCCTCATACTAAATATGACTTGGGATTCCGTAAGACAGTGGAGTTGGTGAATCTTAACTTCCCATTGTATCCCCATACAGTGGAAGAGGAAGTCGCACTCAACACTTGATTGGACAACATGTTGAGAAAAGGATGGTTGTTTAAGGAGATCTCGCCAGTCGCGTCTCCCATTATCCTCACCAAAAAAGCTGATGGTTCCCTCCATCCCTGCATAGATTACGGACATCTAAACAAAGTAATGGTTCATAATCCCTACCCCTACCTTTGGAGCAGACGATAAGCCAAGCAATCACAAAATCTCGTGTGTTCTCCAAGCTGGATCTCGTCAACGCCTTTAACCAGATTTGGGTGATGAAAGGTCAAGAATGGTTAACAGCGATCTGGACAAATTGAGGCATTTTTTAATTCCACATAATGCCCTTTGGGCTTAAGAATGCTCCCGCTACGTTTCAACATATGATTGACAGTGTGCTGGGTGACCTCCAGCTTAATTGCACGGTTGCATATATTGATGACATTCTGGTTCATTCCCTGACTCCCAAACAACATGCTATTGGCTTGAAAGTGGTCATGGCCGCCATGCATAAGGCAGGCTTGTTTTTCAAGCCTTCCAAATGTGAGTTCTATAAGGAGGAAGTTACCTTCCTCAGGATCCTCATCCTTAAAGATAGCTATGAAATTCATCCCAATAAGTTGGACGCTATCCAAGAATGGCCGACCCTGACAGCCCAGAAACAATTATGGAGTTTCTTGGGAACCATCATTTTCTTAAAAAAACTTTCTCCAGCTCTTTCCCAACTAGCTGCCCCACTCCACCCTCTCTCTGGCAAAAATGTACCATTTTGTTGGACGCCCAAATTCCAGCAGGCGTTCAAATTGATAAGAGAGGTGTTTTTATCTCCGCCTGTCTTGAAGCAAACAGATCCCGCCAAGCTGTATATCATTGCATGCGATGACTCATCAGTGGCAGTGGGGGCAGTGTTACTTCAAGAGAACGATGGCCTGGAACATCTGGTCGCCTATTTTTCTCAAAAGTTTACCTCTACAGAGAAGTCTTGGGGTATTTATGACAAGGAGTTGGCAGCTATAGCATGAGCATTAACTCATTGGAGGTATCTGTTACAAGGTGCTCAGCATGAGTTAATGGTCCGCATGGATCACCATGCTCTCTTGTATTTTTGTAAACCCCAGAAATTGGCACACCAATAGGCACAAACCTATCAGGACTTGTGCAGTTTCAATTTCAAATACAAAATTTGTAAAAGTGCGCTTAATGTACTTCCCAATTTTCTCAGCCACATTCCTACCCATTGTCCCTCAGACCCTGATAAATTGGACCTCGTTACCATGATTCCTGCCACTCAGTCCCTGTTGATTGTTCCCTCTGTCATCTCTTCCATTGATTTGGCCCCTGACGCCCTGCTGTTAACTTTTGGCGGATATGACTTATTTCTGCTGAATGAGTTGCACAGGGTTTAGCCCACTGAGCAACGGCCAAATGATATGGAGATTGTTGGTCCCTCAAATAAACGTAATAAACTTATATAAATATATAAGGCAATCGCCTCAGTTTCACTACTTTTATTTTATACAATCTACCGCAGACTCTCTCTGCTTACGCTCTCTAGATGGTCCCACTACGCTCTCTATTCACTCCTGTTCACTCCTTCTCTCTTTTCCTCAAAAAAACCTCCTCTACTTCTCTTTCTCGCTCAACCCTTAACCCTCAGTATTACTCAATGGATTTGACACATTTAACTTAGTCAATCTCAATTCGCTATCAATGTAGAATTCATTTGATCAATAAGGCTTCAATGGATTTTCCTCAATGGCCAAATCCTAATTGATTTGATCGATTCACCTCACATTGCTCTGGCCTATTACTAGCCTTAGGAACTCGCTTCGCCTCTAATTTATGATTCACTAGAACACTAGCTTATCACCCAGTCATATTGAAATCTCGACATTACCCCCCCTTGACTGGACAATAAGCGCCTATTGCTTGTAGGGCTGAAGGAACTTCGCATGTACTCAGTTGATTATCCAACCACCTGCAGGTTCCTTAATGATCTAGGCATCAGCCCCAGTCTTCTCAATGATCTCAAATGGTCCGCTCCATATGCTGGTAAGCTTGTTCCTTCTTCCAAACCCATGTTGATCATGAAACAGGACCAATTCCCCTACCCCAAACTGTGGAAGACTGCTGCATCTACACTGATCAGCTGCATGATCCTGAATCTTCTTGGCAAGACTAGTGGAATATGCCTCAGTTTTGAGTTTAATCAGCGTGTTTGTTAAGGTAGACAAGTAGCAGTGGGGCTCAACTCCGTAGGTATCCTCTACACAGGAGTAAAGCAATGCAGGTAGTGCTGGATGTCGTCCATAGAGCAATTGGAATGGACTCTTACTGGTTGCTGAGTGGTAGCTGATATTGTATGCGAAGACAGCAGTAAATAAAAGGGTGCTCCAGTATGACGGCCACTCATTGACAAGATTGTGTAGAATATTTACCAAGGTCCCGTTGACCCGTTCCACCATACCATTAGATTCAGGGTAGTAGGGGGAGTTAAGACCCCGCGGATTGCCATGAGTTCATTTAACTTGGCCAATACATGTGATGTGAAATTGGTTCCATTGTATGTTAGGATAAATCGCGGACAACCATGGCACTTTATGACACACTCTAGGATGAACTTGGCGGTAGTGACAGCCCCCAAATCCTTGATAGCCCTTGCTTCCACCCATCATGTTAAATGGTTGATGGCTACTATTATATATTTAGAGCAGTTTGCTCCAGTCGGCAGCATCCCTACCACATCTGACAAAGCTATATGCCATGTGAACCAAGGCTTGACGAGCTGGTAGGTGGTTTTCCGGTGGAATGGTTTCTACACTTGGCACTGATGGCAACAACCAATCGTCTCAAGCACATTTTAGTGCATACTTTCCCAATAGTAGCAGGATTGCAAGGACTCCAGCGTCTTTTTCAACCCTCCATGACCTACCGCTTTATGGGAATCCATAATAATTGCAGGCTGTGCAGAGGGTTTTGGGAAACTAAGTGTCAATTCCTTCATCCGCTTCGATAATTCCCCATTTTGCAATAAGGTATCCTGCCTAAACCCATCTAACACTTTGATCACTGGCAGCGGCTCATCTTGATATTTGCCCACAATCATTTTTTCATACATTATGTTGGCCACATCCACTGTGATGGTGACCATGGGTAATTGGGAAAGACAGTCTGCTTTCTGATGCTTCACCCCATGTCAATGAATGATCTCAAAATCATATGCTTGGAGCTTCAAAGCCCATTGTGCAAGCCGCCTTTCAAGTTCCCGCAATTTCTATAGCCAGCGCAAGGAGGCATGATCCGTTACCACTTTGAATTTCACCCCATGTAGTTAGACCCAGAATTGTTTATACGCATATATTACCACTAGACACTCCTGCTCAGTCACAGTGTAATTCTGTTCATGGCCAGTTAAGCTGCGGCTGCAATATGCAATGGGGTGCTCCACACCGTCATCATCTTTTTGGGATAACACAGCCCCTACAGTGGAAAGCAAAGCATCCATTTGCACAATAAACTCTTTTTTAAAATTGTGGTTTTGCAAAACAGGCGCGCTAGCTAACGCGGTTTGTAATACATCAAAAGCAGTTTGACATCGATCTGTCCAGTGAAAAGCAGCATTTTTCTTAAGTAGCACGAAGAGTGGAGCCCCAATACAGCTGAAGTTGGGAATGAACCGCCAGTCAGTAACCAACCATCATCAAGAACACCTGGATATCCCGCTTATTGCTTGGCTGAGACATCTTGTGGATGGCTTCCACCTTGGCCGGCTGAGGACTAAGCCCTTTGAAGTCTACCACAAAGCCGAGGTATTCCAACTGTTCCTTAAAAAAGTGGCACTTTTGGGGCTAATCTTGATATTAGCATCAGCTAGGCTGCGGGATACTTGCTCCAGGTGTCCAAGGTGCTCTGTGAACGTCCGCGAAAACACTTTGACATTGTCAAGGTAGACAAGAACGCAAGACAGCTTTAGGTCACCCAAAATAGTGTCCATAGCCCGCTGGAACATAGTGGGGGCATTGCACAAACTCTGTGGCATACGTGTAGGCTGGAACAGTCCTTTTGAGGTAATGATTGCGCACTTTTCTTGTTCCGCCACTGGCAACTCAATCTTCCAGTACCCTTATATCAAGTCCAGCAGAAAAATACATGGCCCCACCTAACCAATCTAAAGCATCATTGATTTGTGGAAGCAGGTACGAATCTTTTTTTGTAATTCTGTTAAGCTTCCAATAATTGATTACTACTTGATTGGAGCCATCTTTCTTTTTGACAATTAGCACTGAAGCTTCCCAAGGACTCTTTGATGGCTCCAACATTCCCTGTTCCACCAATGCATCTATTTCTGCAGATACAACTTCTTCCACTATCTTTGAGCATTGGATAGGTTGTGACCAGATAGTGGGTGGTCTCCCGTGTCCACCCAATGCATGACCCTAGGAGCACAACTCAAGTTGTGATCATCAGTTGCAAAAATTCTGTGATACTTCTCAAACAGATCCATCACCCTGTCCTTCTGATCCTCTGATAGACCAGTTAGCGCCTCCCGCAGAACCACTGTCATTATGCCAAAGGTGGTGTTTAAAGAAAGCCAAGATCTTCCCAAGAAACAAAGTTGTGTACCTGGTGGACCTCATCAATAGGGATCAGGTGCAGGTAAGCCACCACTTGGTGCCGCTGAACCTTCATCACCTCCTTCTGCAGATTCGCTACCAACACCTTCACTTTCCCCTGCCCTGGCAACATTAACCCAGGAACCACATGAGGTTCGAGCTGCAATTGTTGATAGGGCCCCATGACCTCTCCGTACAAACCTCCCAGTATATTAATTTTGAGTTCTGTCCCAATTATGACCTGGTGCCCAGAAGGGATAGTCAAAGCGTGCGCGGTTTGTAGCGGAATCCCATTGTACTCATAAATCTGGTTTGGAAGCATTCAGGTCTTCTGTTTCATCTGCCGTTATTTCACAGGAATCACACCATCGCTATAGGCGAGATTAATTTGACCAGAGCGGATGGGGTCATCTGGGACTCCACTGGAGGTAAAATAGATGGGGATTCGTTGTCCAAGGATACTGATGGTTTCGTCCTCCATATTGACCACAGCCCCAAAGTGCCGCATAAATGCAGAACCATTCAACATGTCATAGCGGTCATTAGACAACACCACCGCTGGAGCAGATGCGCCAGCTGACCTGAACCTCAAAGGCAATGAGCTATATGCGCCTTCTGACACAGTACTCTGTGCTCCTGCAGTCCCATACACTACTCAGTGGTCCACATCTGGCTTCAGTGGAAGCTTAGCCACAAGTTTGGTGGATATTATATTGACAGGAGCGCCTGTATCAATGATCGCCCAAATCTTGGTATTCTGTATGAATATGTCACAATATGTGCATTCCAAATAAGAAGAACCCTTGGTGTTCGTTACATAAACATCCAAAGGAGTTTGATTATCCAGAAAAGTGAGCATACTGGCCCCGACATGGGGATACTCTTGTGCAATCTTTACTACAGAATCGGCACCTCCACCCCCTTCAAAGCGACGACATATGCGGAGGGTTCACCATTGACTGTACCATTCCACTTAAGGATTTGTAGGCGTACGGCTTATGCACATCTTGGTGAAACCCCATGTCTGCATTATTGGGGTCTCTTCCCCAGCTGGAGGCCAAGAGATGGTAAGGGATCTGCTGATATAGTAAATCCTCAGAGTGTGCCCCATGCCCAACACAAAGTGACTCATGATAAACATTAGGGACAATTACATTTGAATCAGTGGAAGCAGAGCGTCCCATCTCTACTCCGCCCGCCCTTTTCCCTGTTCATTTGGGACAACGGATACTGCATGGACTTTTGGTTTGGCCTGACAACTAACCACATAATGGCCTATCTGACCACACGAGAAATAAGCGTTCAGAACCGACACTCATCTCTGAATCACCCCTGAAGGTCTAGGTTTAATATTAAACCACGGGTTAATATGGGCTAAGGATGAGCGGGTTGATCATAATAGGGATGGAAGGGACCCGCCCATGAGTAAAGTGACCGGGGAGAAACCCACAGATTGCCCCCATATTGTTGGGATCCTTCATTTAGAGGAATTTTAGATGCGGATGCAGGATCCTTTAACTCCACGTTGGGAACACTGAAGGTGGCAGATAGACGGCGTAAATGATGGATGATTTTAAGTAACTCCGCATCCTCCTGAAGAGTGTACGCCATAGCATTATGCAATTCGCAATAGGGCTTAATAGCCGCCATCATTGCTATTCCCACCTCCTCATTAGATAAGATATTTGCACCCAACAACACATGAACCTCACTAGTGAACCACTCCACAAACTGTATTAAAGACGCATTTTTTTGGAATGATATAGTTAAAAAGTCTGCCTTATGCTGAGCCATTTTCGCTTTGCCCCCAAACAGGCTAATTACAGTCTCCTTCACTTGTGGTAAGCTACAGTACTGTTTTTAAGATAACATGTAACTTAATCAGCACTTGAAACATCCAACGCAGATAACAACAGTTTAGCTTTCCGCCAATTAAAAAACCCCTCTATGGCGAACTCAAACCACTTGAAAAACCTGTGTATGTTACCATCACAGTTAAATGGGGGCAGCCTGTCACTGCAGATTTCCCCCTCCTTAACAGCCTTATTTAATTTATACTCTGCACAGTCTAGCCACTCCTTCATTCTGCCCAAGAGTTTGGAAAGTTGGTTGGTGTGGTCACCTACTAGGAGCAGGTGGCGGAAGGCATGGTTGAGCTGCTCAGTGATATTATTATTTTCTTAAAAAGAACTGTTTGCGCCCAAAGTAAGGTATCCAAAGAAAGCTTCAGTTCCCCATATTGAGATAAATTGATAACTGGGGGTAGTACCCCATCAAAGCAAGCTGGTTGCGCCATAGGTGCAATGATGAAGATGTTAATAGTTGATCAATGGGCCCCCTGTATTGAACACCACTGTTAACTTTTGGCGGATATGACTTATTTCCGCTGAATGAGTTGCACAGGGTTTAGCCCACTGAGCAACGGCCAAATGATATGGAGATTGTTGGTCCCTCAAATAAACGTAATAAACTTATATAAAAATATAAGGCAATCGACTCAGTTTCACTACCTTTATTTTATACAATCTACCACAGACTCTCTCTGCTTATGCTCTCTATTCACTCCTGTTCACTCCTTCTCTCTTCTCCTCAAAAAACCTCCTCTACTTCTCTTTCTCGCTCAACCCTTAACCCTCAGTATTCCTCAGCAGATTTGACACATTTTTCTTAGTCAATCTCGATTTGCTATCAATGTAGAATTCGTTTGATCATCAAGGCTTCAACGGAATTTCCTCGATGGCCAAATTATAATTGATTTGATTGATTCACTTTGCATCGCTCTGGCCTATTACTCGCCTTCAGAGCTTGCTTTGCCTCTAATTTATGATTCACCAGAACACTAGCTTATCGCCCAGTCATATTGAAATCTTGACACCTACATTGGGCGGGTTTAACCAAGGAGGTTCTGGCCTGGATTGCCAATTACTACTTGTGCTCAGGCTAAGTTGGATTGCTCTGGTAGAAACGGGCTTCTACACCCTTTACAGCAGGCGGAGGGTCCATGAACATCAGTGTCCGTAGATTTTATTGTAAAACTCCCTTGCTCTGTTTGGTTTATGGCAGTGATGGTGGTGGTGGATCAGTTCACTAAATTTTCCCTTTTTACTCCTTGTACTTCCACGATTATGTCAGAGGAAAAAGCTCACCTCTTTGTGCGCCATGTGTTCTCAATGTTTGGTCTCCCACAGGAGATCATCAGTGACTGTGGGGCATAGTTCACGGCGCGGTTCTGGAGCAAACTCTTATATTCTAAAATTCTCCCCCTGTCACTCCACGGGGTATCATCCCCAGTCTGACGGACAGACTGAGCGAGTTAACCAAGTCCTTGAACAATACCTGCGTTGCTACGCTGCAGCCGCACAGGACACCTGGGCCAACAACCTTCCCTTGCTCAATTCGCAAAAAAAATGGGACTCACACTTCCATGTGATTTTCTACCTACAAAGTGACGTTGGGTTATAACCCTTCCTTTTATGGTTGAACCCTGCTTGCAGCCCGAGGTCCAAGCTGCTGTGGACCATGTCAAACATATTAGGTCTACTTAATCCTTAGTGTGGGAAAACCTCACCAAGGCTATTGTAAACTACAAGCGGTTCACAGATTAAAAACGCCTTCCAGGTCTTGACATAATGGAGGGCTCCTATGTTATGCTTGATACACGTCATTTATGTATGCAAGTCCCCTCCTGCAAGTTTGTAAGTAAGCGTTTGGATCCTCATTTGGTAGAGGAAGTCTTGGGTAATGGTGCATTCCAGTTAAATCTTCAAGCTCACTGGAAACAACATCCCATCTTCCATGTCTCCCAGTTGTCGCCCTTTAAGGGTGCAGTTCCCACATAGCCTGAGCTGATCATTATTGAAAATGTGGAAGAGGCCAAAGTGGAGAATATCCTGGCATCCCATAAGTCCCGTCAGTCCATCCAGTATATTGTAGCTTGGAAAGGGTATCCAGCTTATGCGAACAGTTGGGTTAAGGCTTGCGATTATGCTAACTGTATGGAACTGGTTAGAGCGTTTCATAAATCCCACCCCAAAGCTCCCCGCCCCCAAAAATCGTGACAGTAATGGCGATCAAGTTACCCAAGGCGCACAAGAATGTGGCCCTCATGAAGTTTCCCAGCGGTGGTGCCCTTCCTTTGGAAAAAGGAAAGGGTAATGTAAGTCCCAGGGAATGTCCCCTGTGTGTAGATCATGACGTTTTCCTATTTTTGAGTAAGAAGGTACCAAAGAGGGTGACAGTACCCCTCGTCACCCAGGGCGACCTCACCCACATGGTAGACGAGCGTTGGGTAACAGCCCTCCATCTTAGAATTCCTCCCCCAGTGTCACCTTCACCTCAGCAGAACTAGTACATTTGATTGGGGAAATTTGCGCCAAGATCATCAAAATGAAGTTGTTTGGTTTGAAATTGAGTGGGAACATGCCCAATGATCAGATCCCATATCTTAAAAAAGGGACAAAGACTGACCTATCAGCTGGAATCGCCAAAGGTTTTGATTCAGCTAACAACATGATCACAAAAATTAACCCCCTCCCAAAATCATCAGGGATGATCCTCAACGTGCAGGTAGTAGCATTGGACACCAATGATGAGGGTTCGAAGCTCTCTGCCAGCAAATCAGGCATTGTGGCTGATGCAACACTTTTGAATGAACAAATGGCCCAGCAACTGGGCACAGGCGGGTTGGGCATTCCAAACCTGTTCCCAACCAATTGGGACTGCCCCTATGTGGGGTGGCCTTGGGGGATTCCTGCTGCTTGTCAGGCTAAACGCCATTGTGCCAACTCTCATAGATGTAGTCAAGCCTCAGTTCAGGTGTTCAAGGTCAAACTGACAGTGACTCAGTATGCTACTGAATTCTTTAATGTCAGTTCTCAGTGAACTTATCTTCCCCCATTCCCAAATAATTTGCCAGTTAGTTTGAAATTGAGGTTCTCGATCCCAGCTTGTCCCTGCATCAATTGACCACTAATTAATCAGTTGCATCGCACTGAGAAAATTTTTGGTCAATTTTCTTCCTTTCCATTACAACAAAAGTTTGCCTCCCAAAACTATCAATTTTAATTTTATTGATATCCTTCTGGCTGCATTCCCGATGGCTTTTCTCTGGTGGCCCATTGGCCCATATACTGGATGGGCACTACCAGTACTAATGGTCACTATGGCCCCCACCATCATAAACTGGATTCAGCGAGCTAGATACTTCTAGCAATTTAATCCTGTCATTATGAAATTTCGCCAACAATACACTGGAATTTTATGGCTGTATATTCACCATCTTCAGGCAAGGATCTGCCCCCTTGTCTCTCCAGTTGATTTAACCCTGATTACTGATGACCTTATCAAAACCATACATTTGGTACAACCCCCTGCAGTGAGACCTCCAGGGTCTGGGGCGGCCTCAATTTGGTTTGTCCTCAGGTTGCTCTTTACCATTGTCTTCCACCAACGGTATATTGTTTCCCAATGCCTGGCTCCATACAACGTCGTTTGGGTAGTAATGCCTCTGGCATTCTGGCTTACTTTTGGGTGCTTACACATCCTGACTGGCAGGCCGGTCTAAATTTCTTCTGACATTTCCATGACAGTACCATGCTTCCACTTTACCTTTGCGATATTCTACCTCTGGAAGAAACATGAAAAAGCTACCCAACTCAATAGATGCAGCAGAGGCACACCATTTTATGCCACGAGGAGGTAAATAAAAACCAGGATAACAAAGAGTGGTTTCTACCAACATAACCTGAATATACACCTGAACTGCTTGCTACATATCAGTAATGTCAATGGATTAAGTAGGTTTGAATCAAGTTTTTTACCAAAAGTCCTCAATCCTGCTTATCAGCAGCCTATTGAGCTATTCATTGAAAACTTATTTAACTGAGGCAAGCTGACCAGGGGACAGGCATTACCAAAAGAAAGAAAGAAATGTCATGAAACCTGAACAGGGTCAACTGCATTGAAGAAAGTTTTTCACCTCCAGATTGGGACTCAAATTTTTCTGGTTACGTCATGTGTAAGGTTTCCGTGTTATTAGACCTACTAACCGCCAATAGCTTCCTTTGGCTGGCACCCCAATCGATGTGTAAAGGGTGGACCCAAACGTGCAACCTTCAGGTTGGTAGCTGTACGCCCTTACTGACTCGCCTTCCACCCCCAATACTTGAAAACTTAACCAACAATGATATACTAGTCAAGAAGCATCAAAAAATGGGAAATGTCAATTAATTCCCATTGAAAAAATTGACAAGGTACATTTTATTTTGGTACTTGCTTGATTTTGGCCTACCTGCTGACAATTTAATTTGCGCTATTCCTCAAGTCCAAATATCCCTTAAGTTAAATCAGGAGGAACTTGAGAAAGTGCATCAACAACTTGAAGATTATCAGGATGTGTTCTCCATGTTTGATGTCGACTATGGTCACATGAAAAACTGGACACATAGTACTGATGTAGGAGATTCAACTCTCATCAGATCAAAGCCATATAGGAAGTCAAAGGTAGAGGAGCAATACATGAAGACTGATATCAAGCAATTATTGGATGCTGGCTTACTTGTGCCCTCCCAGAGCCCATGGTCATCTCCATTGTTACTCATAAAGAAGATAAATGGTGATCACAGAATAGTGATGGATTACGGGAAGTTAAACAACCTCACTAAAAAGGACAGCTATCTGATTCCAAGGATTATGATAACCTAGCCTGACTCTCTGGTTCAAATTTCTTCTCCACAATGGACCTCGCAAGCAGTTATTAGCAAATGGATTTATCTCCAGAAGACCAAGAGAAATGTGCATTAATATGTACTGAGGGGTTATTCCAACCAAATCACCTCCCACATGGATTATGCAACGCTCTCACCTCATTCTAACAGGCAATGGATCACATCATGCAAGATTTTAAACTCAGGTGTGTGATTGTTTACCTAGATGACATAACGGTGTTTTCTAAAACCTTCACTGACCATCTAGACCACCTCAAGACAGGGTTTCAATGACTAAGAGAAAATCATATCATACTAAAACCTGCAAAGTGTACCTTTTTCCAGCAGGATTGGAATTTCTAGGGCATGCAATATCACTGGAAGGAATTCAACCTTTGTATGATAATGTTGAAGCTATCTACATAATGACTGAGCCAAAGATCCTTTGAGACATACAGGTATTTATAGGAATGATGGGATATTACCATCAAATTATCTCTAACTTAGGTTAGCTTGCTGAACCTCTTGTCCAATTGCTTGCCAAAAATGCCCCTTTTGTATGGGAGTAGAGCAACGAACTGCATTTGAATAAATGTAGAGTTTGTTAAAAAGATGACCAATCTTATGACATCAAAATTATGGGAAGCCATTCATCCTGTTCACTGATACATTCGACTTAGTCATAGGTGCCATACTTTCTCAACTAGATGTAAATGGCATTGACTATATGATGTCATATTATAGCAAAACACTTCCAAAGCTGAGAAAACTATAGCGTCACATAGAAATAATGCTTAGTTGTTCTCCTGATGGTGAAACATTTCTGTTCTTCTTGTACAGTATTAACATTACAATTTTGACTTACCACGACTCCCTAAAGTGGCTGCAAAATATGAAAGTTCCAACAGGAATACTAGCCAAATGGGCTCTAAAGCTTCAGCACTATAACAAGAATATTGTCCACCAAGCTGGAACAAAACACATGAACATAGATGGAATGACTTGACTGTCCCTACTATACCTTGACAATAGCAAAGCTGAACGGTTACACGACCTACTCATGAAGCCAGACTCTTGGGATGATGAAGATGTACCAGTTCAGAAGATGCTTAGACGACATGATCAAAATATAAAGGTTTACAATGGATTACTTAAAAAGAAGGTTGGAATCGACTGGTTACCTTACTTGCGACCTTCTGAACGGTTACCAGTTATAATGGAAGCCCACAATAATTAGACCATGGAGGAGCTAAAAAAATTACAAATGGATCAAGGATCGCTACTATTGGGAAGGAATACTGGACTTTGTAGTAGAAGTATTGGATACTTGCATCACTTGTAAAAAACAGAAGCTGCATAAGGCCAAGTACAAGTATCAACCTATGACCTCTCAGCAGCCGTTTCATACCATCAGTTTAGATGTTGAAGGTCCATTACTTGAGTTTACAGGGGGAAATCAATATATTCTAGTAGGGATTGATCATTTCATGAAGTAGATTGAAGAAATCATCATTCCTACATGAAGTGCTAAAGCTACTTCTAACTACTTATATCAAAACATATTTACTAGGAATGGCTGCCCACAGGTTCCACTAAGTGATAATGGAAAAATTTTATGTCAAGATTTGTGAGAATTTTAGCTATTAGCATGGGAACTCAACAACTATTCTCAGCGCCTTACAACCCATAAACTAACGGTAAGGTAGAAAGAGCAAATGGGACATTGGTTTCAATACTGTGCAAGATGACCACTATTAATCCACTACACTGGTACCAATACCTCCCAGGTGCATTGATGGCTTATAGAATAAGTTTCCATCAAATTATCAAATTGTCTCCCTTCAAAGCCTTATATGGAAGAGAACCTGGAATCCTAGCTTTATTAGCTCGAGAAGCTACTAGTGATAATACTGAAGAGCCTGAGTAAGCGCTAAGAAGATTATCCCAGAAGACAATAGAACTCTAATCAGAGGCAATGACAAATCTGGCCAAGGTGGTTACAAGGGAAGGTCAAGCAACAGATACAACCCGCCAACCTTTTCCCACCTTTAAAATTTCAGATTTAGTCTTATATTATCACAATCAAATAGTGCCTCAGGGAGAAAAATTAGATTTTATCTGGGATGGGCCATATGCTATTACTTACAAAGTGGAGATGAATACTCAATCAAGTCTTTGGAAACTGGAGTAACGATTACTTGCGTTCATAGCTGATTCTTGCATCAGTATTCACCCACCAATATTATTGAAGGGGGTGATGTCAGATATTTAGATATAAGACATGATGGGAAGAATATTGACTATTCAACTCCCACTACTGAATAAAATCTAGACCCAAGAAGGGAGTAAAACCATTAGCGCAATTAATTACCTAAAGAAATTGATAGTCAGCACAGCTCCAGTTAACTCTAGTAAAACTCTGACAAACCAATTCAAGCGTAAATTATCCCAATATTAATCTCTGACTCATTGATCTGATGGGTGAACTGAAGGTCAGATGACAACTACTCATAGTGGCAATCAAGGTCATAAATTAAGACAAACCGGAAAAAGGGTAGGAATCAATAAGCTGCCTAATGATCAGCCTAAGTGACTCACAATCTCACCTGACTTGGGTTTCAACTCACTTTTTTCTCTATCAATATTATGGTACAAAGGCATTATACCATCCAGAATGTACCATCTGACCAAGAGCCTCCCTTCCGGATTTCCAACTATATTGTTTTATTAATCCCTTTCCTTTTGGAGTTTATATTGTTAATAGTGGCATATAAAACACCTGATTTATACTTTAAAAGATTACATTGTTATTTCTATATCTTGCTTTTTTACTTGAGTTCAACAAGACTAATTTGCCATGCTTACCATAGGGTGGATACTCTAGCTGACAGGACATAAGTGGTGAGTTGGCACCCTTTTAAACAAAAAATGTACTTGTCATGTGGCTTAGTTAACCTCAAGTATTGACTGTCAGGCTTCTTGGGCATAGCACCATTGAGCTCAAAAACGGAAGCCCTACAGTAGGGAACAGATGCAGAAATGCAATTGTTTGATGTCGCTTGATGGAGATGGGCCAATTTTGTAGGTTTGCACATAAGATATGTATTTCTCCGTGGCTAGGAATTAATACCAGGGGCAATGTTTGGTTTGAATTGAAATTTAGACCATTGTTGATATATTTCACCATATTGTACTTCTGGGAAATTAATTGTTAGTCCCATCAGGATAATTACTTGATGTTAAAATCTTGGGCTTAGTTGCTTGCTTTTTCAGCCCTGGATTTCAACTGCACAGATTCCTGGATACTTGTGTTGATTAATAATATGAACTGGGGAAATAATAGTATGAAGACTATTATTAAAGTTGATTCCCCAAAATCCACGTTGAGAGTATTGTCCAACGCTAGAAAGATGTTTCTTCCTCTTGAAGATATTTTGATACTGGTAGGGAACACTTTCCCTATTCCCTTTTCGCAGAGCCAAGCAGAGATTTTGATAATACTAACTTAAGGATATCTGATCCTTGCACTCTTCTCTTAATAGTAATGTTTAAACAACCAATGTTAAACAATAAAGTTATTATCAATTTAAATCTTGCTTTATTAGGGAATTATTTGGGGTTTATATAGTTAGAATTGGCACGCAACTTTTCAGCTGTCTGATGAGAATATTTGTGCTCCTATACTGGTTTTGACCCTTAGTGTTAGGCACTGAATCTCGTCAGGTACCATTGCCTTGGGTCTTTTAGGCAGCGTAATCTTTGGGTATTCAGCAGACCAAACAATTGGTATTAGGTACATGAAACCAATTGTTCTAGCCAATGACAATTCCACTCTTTTTTTAGTACTAGATATAACAATTCCACTCTTCCTCTAGCATTTGAACGTTTTTGGTAGTTTCTGATGACTCCAATCCATTCCACTCTAAACAATTCCCTATAATTCAACTATTAGGGATTATCCCAATATTGAATTATTGCTTAATTTCATTGGGGATAATGTTCAACAAAATTATCATCTGTTGGCGGCCTCAAATGTCATTGGGGATGATTCCCAACGGAATTGTCATCTGTCAGCAGCCTCAATTAGCATTGGGGATGATTCCTGACAAAATTATCATCTGTCAGTGGTCTCAATTAGCATCGGGGATGATGCTCAACAATAAATCATAGTTGGCAACTTCTAATATCATCAGGGATTTCGCCCAACAATATTCTCATCAGTCAGCCACTATTGCTGACCCTCTACAATTATAACAAAATCGTCAAATCTCATATTCAGTCAAAGGGTTGGACTATGCGGTCATCTGCAATTCCTACACTTGATCTCTGGATGGTATAGTAATATGCTGATTTAAATTAAGTAGAATGCCCTTTGACTCATTGATCTGAGTGGGTAGTGTTTTTATCTTTGACCACACTTTGACATACTCAATAGTACTACTCCATCTTTGTAGGCCAGATTTATGAATAGGCTGGGTTTCTTTTTCTCAACTGCCCTATCCAAGTTGTAGTAAAGTAAAATAGTCTGGCCAAGAATGGTGAGAGTATCATTATTAAGATTGGTAACAGCTCTATATTTCTTAGAAACTCAGTCCCAATTTAGATATCATAATTTGATTTTGGCAAAACTATAGCAGGTGCTGTAACTACAATAAATCCAAATCTAAGAGGTAGGGTACTGTATGTACCTAGCGATTTTAGTTGTATGCGCTCCAGATGTTCCATATTCCTGACAGTGGCCAACATTAGCCGCAATTTTCAGTTTTTTAACCAATTTTGTGCTGACTATATTGATAGGAGCACCACTATTGACGATGTCCTGATTTTGCACTTTGTTTACTGCTATGTCCACATAAGTACATTCAGAGTAGTTTTAGATGTATTTATTGTACGAATGCTGTGATTGCTGCCTGATTACAGGTGTAATTTCAGACTTGAGTAAGTATCTGTGAAGTTATCTGGTAAGGTCTTCATGGGAATGGCTAACTTGAACGTTGTTAAGCAAAGGTAGGTCAGTTGAACATCTGGGTTGGATGTCTAAAACCTGACCAATAATCTGTTTTTCATAAGGTTTTTGGACGCTGCTCAGGCTTCTTTGGTTTTTTAAATGGTTTAGTTGCTTTTGTTGTGGCCTGAGTGGTGACCATAATGTCATCATTGGCTAAAATAAGATGGAGATTGTCTTTGTGACATCTTTGGCCCTAAAGAGCTCACCAGGGTAAGGTGGAATTGTTTGAACATCAGTGGATTTAGGGCATTCTGCCTCTACTCCACCTGCTCTTTTCCCACCTCAACGTCACAGTTAATTTCTAGAGCAACGTTGACCACAGGCTTTTTTTGGACCGTCTGTAGCATTGGTTAGCAAAATGCCCCTTTTTACCACAGTTGTGGAATCTAATCAGCCCTATTTGCTGCTTTTGCTCAAAATTTTGGTTTGTAGTTCAGAAATTTTTCCCTTGGTCAGACATAGTATTAATTTTTGGGCCCAAAAATCGGAATTTTTACTGATCCTTGGGCTGAAAAGGGTAATGAAACTGTGGGAACAACTTCTCATGCAATTGATGAGCTCTTGGGTTTTCATGTTTCCATTTTGCAGTTATCATGACATGGTGAAGTTCATAAATGGGCATAACTGCATGTTACATTGCAATCTTAGCGTCAAACTTATCTATTGCATTTCACTACGCAGGACTTGTGCCTCATGGAAAATCTGTCTGCAAAGTCCCTAATAGTCTCATTATGCTTGAATTCAATATCAAGAAGCTCTCTTTTTTGGGTTTCTAATCTTTTAGACCCTCCAAACTGTTTGGTCACTGCAGTTTTAATCCATATAGGACTAATTGTCGCCCAAATAGGGCATAACTAGATCACTGCTAAGGGCATTGTCATGAATCTGATATGACTGGATGATATTCCCTCAGTTGTGATGGCGGAATGGATTGTATCCATTGAGTTTACTATGGGTATCAAATAATTGAGCGCCTCGACATAAGGCGATATTGGGTTATTGGGAAATCGCCTCAAATTAGGCGATTGTGAAAATAATGAATGAAAAATTGATGGAGCTAATAAAGATATGGTGAATTAAATTACTAAGCCATATGAGTCGTAGCATCTGAAGTCACTACAATATTGGCGAGACGAGATGATCAAGGGAGGTTGTTGTTAAGTAAGTTGAGAGTAAGCGGAACAGGAAGAATCCGCGATATTAAAAAAATCAAATAAAAGAAGTTGTGGGAACAAGTGCTCCATATTTATTTGGAAGTTTACTCTGTTGTTTTGAGGGCAAAAATCATCATATCATTGTTCCTACTTGCTCAGTGGGTTGAACCCTGTGCAAATCTGTCGGCGTATCTCTTGAATATCGCCAATTTTATAATAGTGGTGCTCACTACAGGGGGCCCATTGATTAATTATAAATGATAAAAACTCAGTTGTCAGCAATGTTGCATTGATGTTGTTTTAATAAATATCCTACCCAACTCTCTGACGCATTTGCCTATGCGGAGCTAAAACTGGCATTGGATGCTGTGCTTAAAAAATATGAGCTGCTCCAGGAGGTCCACTACACTAAGCTGCCCCCATTCAATCGTGAAGGGAATATTCATGGGTAATTTAGGAAATTTGAGATTGCAACTGAAGGAGTCTTAGATCAACGAAGAGAAAAATTTGTTGATTTTTTCCTTGGATGTTGGAAGTGCTGATCAAGTCATCTGTTACCTTTCAGGT
>JAKSZP010016642.1:0-23488 GCA_022478985.1 Massospora cicadina | reverse complement strand
TTGGGCGTTTTGCACCAATAGTATCAACCTGGGCATGCTTGGCTTGCACCCAGCGTTGATCTAAGGTGTGTTTCAGGTCAGGAAGAGCCTGAAGCTTCACCTTCTGGGCCTCCTGTCGCCCAGCCTTGTTTTTAGCATCTGTTCCCACTATAAAGTCATTCAACCATGACAGAGGAGTATCCCAATGACAAACCACACTGAAATTATTCCCAACTCAGTAGGTCTTGCTGTAGGGAGTGGAATTACAGTGATAGTTTTGACGAGATTCTTGGCATGTGAGGCCATCTCAACAGGGGTGACAAGGAGATGGATTCTTTCTTTCCATTGATGGACATAAGGCCATAGGATACCCATGTATTGCTGCTGGAAGTTTGTGAGAATGGGGTTGTAGAGCCAAAAATATCAGACTTGCTGAACCCAATTGATGATGGAGGGAGCCATAGTAACCAAAAGAACTGGTAAATCCCACCTGGAGTGCGGGCTGATGGGCCACCAGGAAAATGCCATCTGGGATGCGGTCAGAAAGAGAAAATAAAAATTTTAGTTCTTAATAAAATTTTATTTGGAAAGGAAAGTAAGAAAATTGACCAACAATTTTCTCAGTGCCATGCAACTTATTAAATAGTGGTCGATTGGGTAGTGACAGGATGGGGTCAGGTCCCACAAATTTGACCTAACCAGCGAATTGTTTAGGAATGGACAGGTTTATTCTTTGGGAACTGACATTGCAAAATTTGGCGGTGGGCCAAGTCTCTGTCAGTTTGACCTCAAACATCCAAACCAGGGCTTGACTATATTTTGATGATTATCATGACAGCATTTGGCCTGATGAGCGATGGGAATCCCCCAAGGCCATCCCATATAGGGATGGGTCCATTTGGTTGGGAATGGGTTTGGGATGGCCAACCCGCCTGCGCTCAGTCATCTAACTGTTCATTTGGTCAATAGCAATACATCAGACGCAACGCCCAAATTACTATCAGAGGGCTTCAACCCTCATTGATGGCGCCTGATATTTGCTCTACTGGTTTAATAATCAAATTGGAGCTGTTGGGTGATCCAGCCGATATCTCATTCTTCATGCTTTTACAGCCATTCAAATTTTGGCCATCAGCCAGATTACCACCAAAATTAGATCTGACCAATTTCAATACAGTAATCTCGGCACAGATTTCATTAATTCCCCATAACAGTTCTGCTGAGGTGAGTGTGGGTATTGGGGGTGGGATCTGAAGCGGAAGGGCTGTCACCCATCACTCATCTATTATGTGAGTGAGATCGCCCTGAGTGATGAGAGGTATTGCTATCCTCTTTAGTGTCTTTTTATTCTGGGAACGGGAAGATGACCTGATTGAGAGCCAAAGGACGTTCCCCAAGTCTTACATTACCCTTTCCTTTTTCCAAAGGAATGGCACCCCCTTGGGAAACTGCTCCAGAACCACGTTCTTGTGTGATTTAGGTAACTTGATAGCCATAATTGTTGCGATCTTCTGAAGAGGGTGGGGAGCCTCAGGGTGGGATGCTCGGAAAGCCTCGACCAGGGCCATGCAACTTGTGCAATCGCGCGCCTTGACCCAACTATTTTTGTGAGCCAGGTATCTTTTCCAGGCCACAAGATATTGGACTAAACGTCGTGACTTCTGAGATGCCAGGATGGCCTCTACCTCAGCTTCTTCCTCGTTATTGATGACAATTGGTTCCAGATCCATGGGAATTACACCCTTGAAGGGCGACAGCTGGGAAACATGGAAAACTGGGTGCTGCTTCCAATGCGCGGGAAGCTTCAAGTGGAATGCCCCATTACCCAATACCTCCTCCACTAAGTGAGGACCCAAATGCTTACTAAAACTTTTGGGAAGGGGTTTGAATTTGCAAATGATGGGTATCAAGCATTATGTAGGAACCCACCGTAAAGTCATGACCCATAAGGCGCTTACAATCCACAAATTGCTTATAGTTGTTGATAGCATTAGTGAGATGTTCCCACACTAAAGCTTATGTCGATCAAATATGGGCAGCATGATCCATGGCAGCTTGAACCTCAGGTCGCAAGCATGCTCCAACTGAAAACGATGGGTTATAACCCAACGTTGCTCCATATGGTGAAAACCCCATAGATGCGTGGATCCCATTATTGTATGCAAATTGAGCAAGAGGCAAGTCACCGGCCCAAGTATCCTGCGCTGCTGCATCATAGCAACACAGGTACTGTTCAAGAACTTGGTTAACCCACTTTGTCTGACCGTCAGACTGGGGGTGTTATGCTGTGGATTGATAGGGGGTTATCTTCAGGATTGATAGTTCACTCCAAAACCGCGTGGTAAACTGAGTACCCCAGTCACTAACGATTTCCTGGGGAAGACCGAAACGTCAAAAACACATGTCATATGAAAAGGCGGGTAGTTTCTTCCAACATAATTGTGGAAGTACAAGGGATAAAAAGGAAAAAATTTGTAAAGTGATCCACCACTACCATCACCACTGTGAACTCATTAGAACAGGGGAGATCAGCAATAAAATCTATGGACACCAAGGTCCATGGACCTTCCGCCTACTGTAAAGGGTGCAGGAGGCCATTCTTTCCAGAGCAATCTGACTTAGCCCTAGTGCAAATAACACAATTGGCAATCCAAGCTGGGACCTCTTTGGTCAGTCCTGACCAATTAAAGGTTCGCTTGATCAGATCAATGCATTTCTTGTTACCAGGATGTCTGAACATGGGGGGATCATGGTGTGCATGGAATACTTCCGGGTGGAAGGAGGGGGAAACTAAACGTGAGAATGGAAGTAAATGAGCCCCCCTTCTAAGGAGTATAAAGAGTGTGTTTCTTGAGTGAGCCACCTGCTCAACCAACTCCACGCCCTCAGGGCAGGTTGTTTGACTGGCTAACACCTGAGCCAATAACAGATCATTGGGAGACAATGCGGTGGAGGAAACAATGGAGGGAAAGATTGACAGAATCTGAGTGGCAGGAATCATGGTAACAAGATCCACTTCCTCAGGTTCCAAGGGACAGTGAGCAGGACTACGGTTTAGGAAATTGGGAAGGACATTGAGCGCACCTTTGACAACTTCATATTTGAAGTTAAAACTGCACAGGTCCCAATAGGTTCAGGTCTGCCAGTGCGCCATTTTTTGGGGTTTGCGTAAATACAAGAGAGCCTGGTGATCCATGCAAACTGTTAGCTCATGGCGAGCACCTTGCAACAGGTACCGCCAATGAGTTAATGCCCATGCAACAGCAGCCAGTTCCTTGTCATAAATGGCCCAAGACTGCTCCATAGCAGTGAATTTTTGGGAGAAATAAGCGACTAGATGTTCAAGACCATTGTGGTCCTGAAGCAGCACCATGCCCACTGCTACCAACAAAGCATCGCATGTGACAATATACAGTTTGATAAAATTGGCATGTTTCAAATTGGGAGGAGACACAAACACCTCCTTGATTGATTCAAATGCCTGATGGCATTTGGGGGTCCAACAAAATGGTACATTTTTCCCAGTGAGGGGATGGAGCGGGGTGGCCAACTGGGAAAGTGCGGGGGAAATTTTTAAAAAAATGATAGTTCCCCAAAAACTCTGAAGTTGCTTCTGTGTAGTTGGAGTTGGCCATTCTCAGATTGCATCTAATTTGTTGGAAGGGATAGCGACACCTTCTTTGAGAACCAGGTTTCTGAGAAATGTGACCTCTTCCTTATAAAACTTGTACTTGGAAGCTTTGAGGAACAGCCCTGCTTTATGCAAAGCGACCACCACTGCTTCTAAGTTGATAGCGTGTTGTTTGGGAGTTTGAAATGAACTAGGATATCATCCTTGTATGCAATAGCACAAGAGAACCAGAGATCCCCTAACGCATTGTCAATCATTTGTTGAAATGTAGCAGGAGCATTTTCAGCCCAAAGGGCATTACGCAAAATTGAAAAATGCCTCACCTCATTCAGACTGCAGTCAACCATTCCTGTCCTTCCATTACCTGAATTTGGTTGAAAGCTTTCACTAGATCCAGTTTTTGAAAATACACGGGATTTGGCAATTGACTGACTGATTGTCTGCTCCAAAGGCAATGGGTAGGGATCTGTAACTGTTATTTTGTTCAAGTGACCATAATCCATTCAAGGATGGAGCGATCCATCCAATTTTCTTACAAAGATGATAGGGGAGGCGACGGGTGAAGTTTCTTTGAACAACCACCTTTTTTAATATATCATATAACCAGGTATTGAGTGCAACCTCTTCCTTCACTGTATGGGGATACAACGAGCAGTTGATGTTCACCAACTCTACAGTTGTTCAAAATCCACAATCATAACTAGTATGCTTCAGCAGATGAACCATCTTTTCCCATATCAAAGATTCTATGATATTGCATTAAGCTTTTGGGAAAATTAGCCGGAATGCCCATGGAAGTAACTAGGGTGGTGATAGAGCTGGTCCCTTGTATCTTCTTGAGGGTGATGATCAAAAGGAACTCTCCCTCCGAATCATAATTGGTAAATGACAACGTATTAGACTCTAAATGAATCTTCACATGTTGTTGGCACCACCATCCCACACCTAAGATCATCGGGAACACCAAGTTCAACATGACCAAAAAATGATTGCAGAAGTTATATTGGTGGATTAAGAAGTGTATCAGCCATCGAATGACATACAAAGACTGGTAAGCAGAAGAGGCCACCATTACTGAGGAGCCCAGATCCATTTCCAATTTTAATTGTTGTGCCAACTCAACACTCATGAAGTTCCTCACTGCTCCAGTATCCACCAGAGCTTCAAAGGAGACATGATGCAGACTGATACTGATTTTCATAGGTACAGGGAAATAAGCAGAATTCTGTTTATTGGAAGATTTGACTGACTCATGGGCAACTGAAGAAATAACAGGTATGTCAGGGGCAGGTCAGGGTTCTTAGCTGGGGCGAAAATTGGAAGTATGAGGGCAGGGAAAATCGTTTCCTCCATCTGGGCTTGAACAGAATCATTAATAGTTAACTCTGGAAATGCCAACTCAGACTTGGGGGTTACAGCAGGGTTGAGACCCACATCAACTGCTAATTCGGTGACAGGTGCATCATCTACATCTTCATTAGGAAATCCTATCATAAAAGTCCTCTTCTGATACTGGGAAACTTGGCGAGGCAAAGCTTTGATAGTAGTTGTGGTGACACATATTTGATCTACTGATCCTTGGATGGTAGACCAGACCATTTGATGAGCGGAAACTGAATCCAAGCTCACTCTAAAGACTGCCTGAAGCATATTGATAGATAGACCTGACGCGGGAGCCAGGTCTCAAAAGGTAGAAATCAGAGAAGCCAAACTAGGGGCTTTGACCATGGCAAAGAGCAGTCTGAATAAGTGATTTGATTGGGACACAAGGGTTTTAAGGCCAATACAACAGCCATCAGGGAGGTGGAGTCTCCTTCTTGTGAGAAAGAATGCAAAAGACTTCTCACCTAATGGCAGGCATCTCCATCCACGGCATCTAACAACGTGAGCCCTAGTTGGGCATAAGATATCACAGAAGCATTATTGATTGTGATTGTTGTACACATTTGTACTTCAGCGAGCGCGTCAAGAACCTGATTGGAGATCTCTTGGGAGGGAATACTCAATCTTTTCCCTGGGCCAGAGGAAGTAAGAGGAGATGCAATCTGCACATCTTGGGTGGCTTGAAGAAGGTTTCCTGAAAATAGAGTGGATGCTTATCCCAAAGTCAGAAAGTGACCAAAAAAACAACAAACAGAACACAACTGATTGCACGTTCATCTGGTAGAGAGCAACCACTGCGGCGCCCAGTTCAAAAACCAAGGCGGAAGTGGCTGGAAGTAATGGTCGGTCAATTATATCATGGAAACAGCAGAAGAAGTTTAGACTGGCCTGCCAGTCAGGATGCGTGAGCACCCAAAAAGCAAGCCAGAATGCCAGAGGAATTGCTGACTGTACGACTTGATATGGAGTTAGGAAATGTGAAACCACGAAGTGGTAGTGCAACAACAAAGTGAGGAGTATCCCAACGACAAACCACACTAAACCCATTTCCAACTCAGTAGGTCTTGCTGCAGGGGGTGGAATTACAGTGATAGTTTTGACGAGATTCTTGGCATGTGAGGCCATCTCAACAGGGGTGGCAAAAAGATGGATTCTTTCTTTCCATTGATGGACATAAGGCCATAGGATCCCCATGTATTGCTGCTGGAAGTTTGTGAGAATGGGGTTGTAGAGCCAAAAATATCAGACTTGCTGAACCCAATTGATGATGGAAGGAGCCATAGTAACCAAAAGAACTGGTAAATCCCACCTGGAGTGCGGGCTGATGGGCCACCAGGAAAATGCCATCTGGGATGCGGTCAGAAAGGGAAAATAAAAATTTTAGTTCTTAATAAAATTTTATTTGGAAAGGAAAGTAAAAAAATTGACCAACAATTTTCTCAGTGTCATGCAACTGATTAAATAGTGGTCGATTGGGTAGTGACAGGATGGGGTCAGGTCCCACAAATTTGACCTAACCAGCGAATTATTTGAGAATGGACAGGTTTATTCTTTGGGAACTGACATTGAAAAATTTGGCGGTGGGCCAAGTCTCTGTCAGTTTGACCTCAAACGTCCAAACCAGGGCTTGAATATATTTTGATGGTTAGCATGACGGCATTTGGCCTGATGAGCGATGGGAATCCCCCAAGGCCATCCCATATAGGGATGGGTCCATTTGGTTGGGAACAGGTTCAGGACGGCCAACCCGCCCATGCTCATCATCTAACCATTCATTTGGTCAATAGCAATACACCAGCCGCAATGCCCAAATTACTATCAGAGAGCTTTGAACCCTCATTGATGGCGCCTGATATTTGTTCTACTGGTTTAGTGATCAAATTGGAGCTGTCAGGTGGTCCAGCTGATGTCTCATTCTTCATGCTTTTACAGCCATTTGAATTTTGGCCATCAGCCAGATTATCACCTGAATTAGATCTGACCAATTTCAATACAGTAATCTCAACACAGATTTCATTAATTCCCCATAACAGTTCTGCTGAGGTGAGTATGGGTATTGGGGGTGAGATCTGAAGTGGAAGGGCTGTCACCCATTGCTCATCTACTGTGTGAGCGAGATCACCCTGAGTGATGAGAGGTAGTGCCATTCCCTTCAGTGTCTTTTTATTCAGGAATGGGAAGATGACCCAATCAAGAGCCAAAGGACATTCCCTGAGACTTACACTAAGCAATAGGAACAACAATATGAAGATTGTCATCCTTTAAAACAACAGATAAACTTTTTAATAAATATGAAGCAATTGATCCAATAACACTTCTTTATTTTATTCATTACTTTCAGCAGATCTTTGCTGGTCTGCTCGCTCTCTTATACTAAAAACCTTTTTCTCCTTCAGTTGTCTCATCTTGCTTATATACCATTTTCATCTCAATTTCATTTTTTAAATTTTTTAATCCATCCTTTTACATATCAAATTCATCTTTTTACACAGCAAATTTGTCTTTTTTTTAGTACTAGATGGTCCTAGCAAATTTGTCTTTTTAAATTTCAAAATTTGTTTATTTACAGATCAAATTGAAATCTAAAAAGATGAATTTGAAATTTAAAAAGATGAATTTGAAATACAAAAAGATAAAATTTGAAATTTAAAAAGACAAAATTGAGAGGAAATATGGTATATCTCAGTGACTTCAGATGATATTATTTCATTGGCTTAGTTATTAAGTTCCACCATATCTCATTGGTTCAGGCAGAGTCTTCATTCATTAAATTCAATATCACCTAGTTTGAGACAATTTACCAATTAATTGTCTTGCATCAACATCTCCTAATCACCTCATTTAAAAGAAATTCTTTAACCATCCATTCTAACCCAATATTGCCTCATCCCTAAGTGCTCAAATAATCATAATTCGGATCATAATCAACATATTCTACCCATTCTGCCATAATGACTAGAGTTTATTGTCCAGTCATATCAGAATAATGACAGTGCATTTATCAATAATAGCGCATAAATAGATATTGTGGTTCTAAGATATATCCAACATTAAATAGACCTAGGTATCATATTAGATATAAAGATTTTATAGTACTAATTATCTTATTGATTATGCTCCGCTTAAACTACAAAATGTCTGCATAAACTATAATCCAGAACAAAGGTAAGCACTTTAGTAGTTTTTGGTTATTTTGTAAAAATATTCACTAAATGTTGTTTTCATCCTCAATTAAATTACAGAATTATAATTTATGATGTTAACTTTTCTTTCTTGTTGCAATCACTTTTGAAACCTATTCAATTCAAGTCTGAATCTAGTTTGACAATCTCACAGAGGAGATTAGTCTGCGCCCATGTCAGGGAGCAGTTGGGCAAGTAAGGTAAGAGGAGCAGGTGGAAGGCCCGCGGCCTCCAAAGTTCAAAAACGCCCCAGAGAAACCGTCAGAATAGAAAAAAAATAAAAAAACTGGTGGCCACTATTTCCCCAGAAATCCTCGCTTGGCAAGCATGATCAACCAGTACATCAACACGCCACACTCCTTGTCACTTTTGTTGGTGAGATTTGGAGTCCGCATGTTTCTGGACATCCAACAAACGGCCTTATGGGAAAAATTTTGTGAAGATGTGCACACAATTTTCCTGACCGCGGTGTACGTTGCACCTCACTCCATGTCACACAGTTGGCTGGACCTAGGTTTTGAAAACAAAGAGGCAGCAGACAAGGCTGCTGTGGTGCGTGTAGTGGTTGACCTCCCTGAAGGGCAACAGGTCATTGAAACCAAACACACCAGATGGACAAAATCAAACCAAATTTTCCCCACGTTTGACTTTTTGCCTACTACGGTAAAATGTGACATTTTGGAACAACGCCTGAAAGATGGTCTCACTGTATATGGCGAAATACAATCTGTCAAAATGCAATGCTTCACGCTGATGCCACACCTGTGCACTGGCAAAGCCATCGCAGTTCTGACCCCAACTGAGGAGATTTTGAAGGACCTAACTCAGATCCTGCACTCCACTTTTATTGATATCACAGGGAATACCACCCACCCATTCTGGGTGACCGTGGACAGCGCGCCCCTCATTTGCACCCACTGTGACACGTTCAGCCATAAGGTGCACACATGCCCCACCAAGGAGGGCATCCCATTCCAAGAGCACCCCTCAGCAGCCATGGCCAGTGGAGAGGCGCACTATGAACCAACTGCAAGCACCAAAGAGGCTTTCCCGTGGGGAGCACAAGGCTGCTACCTACTGGTAAAGCCTATCTCCCCACAAGAGCAGAAGAAGGCCAAGCAGGCCCACAGGGCTGCGGCCAAGGAAGTGGCCAAAGCCACCACCGCTATCCCACACTCCTAACACCAGGAGGACATTGAAACCTTCATGGTGGAAGCAACTTGGGAATCCATCAACCAATCAGATTGGGAAGCCCATGCCAATTGAGCCACTCAATACGCGGATCTGATGGGGAACTCAATCTCACCCAATCGTTGCACCCAAGCTCTGGTCAAAACTGACTTGGGACCCATCCCAACTGAAAATTTTTTTTTGACCCGCTGAATAATGCACCAAACTCATCCGCATGCAAAAAATTCATCCGACATTGGGGAAACAAAAAGCAAAGGCTAAAGCCAACGCAACTCTTTCTGAAAAACTAACAAAAATCCGAATAACGTTGCTGCTAACACCCGCGCTGCTGTGAAGGCCTGTGGGGATCTAGAGGAGGCTGGTGGGCCCATGTGCCCACCCCCTCGCACCTAAGGTGCAAATGGGGAATCCTTCACTTTAGGGATGTTGAATATTGCCAGACTCAAGGCCTCCCCATCCTGGGCTAGGAAACTGAGTTTTTTACAACAAAATTTACCTGTGGATATCCTAGCCATCCAGGAGTCCCACTGTCCATGAGGTTCTGAGGAAGCTTGGAAAACAATGCTCCTCCCATCCCTACTCTTTTTGGTCAGAGCACTGTGG
Source organism: Massospora cicadina (assembly GCA_022478985.1). Lineage (NCBI taxonomy): Eukaryota > Fungi > Entomophthoromycota > Entomophthoromycetes > Entomophthorales > Entomophthoraceae > Massospora > Massospora cicadina. The sequence continues at coordinate 13,519 of JAKSZP010016642.1, read as the reverse complement.
GGTGCTAATTCAATAAAATAATTTTTCAAATTTTTATCGTCAGAAACCTTCCTCAATGGCCAAGTCCTCATTGTCACCTTCTTGTGGGCTGACGAGGTACACGCTATCATCAACATCTATGCCCCAAATTGTGCACAAGAGCGTTGGGAATTTTTCTCATCAGTCAAATCCCTCCTGCTACCCTCAGACCCTTTTGTAGTTGGTGATATGAACTGCTGGCTAAATACTCCAACGGACCGGTGGCCTTCCTCCTCCCACGCCCCCCAGGGCCACATTGAACTTCGTGTTCTAAAGGCCACTCTTGGGTTAATGGATGCGCAGCTGTGGCAAGCCCCACTGCTCAAGAACATGATGCACCCCCACATCCACAACGGCCAATTAAGGTCCATGTCCCACATTGACCTCATCCTTACGCTGGCGAAATTCCAACCCCACATATCCCACTTTAAAACAACAAAAATGGAATTCTCTGACCATCGACTGGTCTTGATAACCTACCACCTACCTGTCACAGCTGCTAAGGCCCCACATTGGTGCAAAATCCGCCCCTCCAAGCTCGCGTCGCCAGGATTTTCCATGTGGGTGGAATCAGCAACTTTGGCAAAAGAGTTTGTTGCACCATTTTGCATGGACCCCATTTCCACATGGGCAACATTAAAAGATGATACCATCCGCCACTCTTGTCATCTCTCCTCCAGATGCTCACGAGCCACATCAGCAGTCATTTCGCGCGCTCTGGCAGAGTTGGCACACCTGGAGTCCAATATCCCAGATACAGGATACAGCTCTGCATGGGGCTGGAAGTGGGCGGAGGCAGCCACCCACCTCAACGCGCTCAAAAGGCAACACAAACATTGGGTTTGTGTTCAGTACAGGGCCAAATGCATTACAGAAGGCGACAAGTGCACCGCATATTTTTTTAAGAATTTTTTGCACCACGCCAGAGCATGGCCTGCACACAGGTGTGAAGATCGGATGATCCCATTGTGTATATGCCATCTGGTGTGGCAATCAAAACACAAAAGTTATACTTTGAGTTGTACCAATCTGATCCAATTCAGCTGGCTGAAGTGGCATAATTTTTTGACTGAGCCCACATCCGCACTGTTTTCTGATACCTGGAAATAATGAATTTGATTACTCCAAATGAATTATGGACAGCCATTTGCGGTGCACCAAACTGAAAATGCCCAGGCCTAGATGGCATTCCATATGAATTCTACAGAAAGTATTTCAAATATATATCCCCACTACTGTTGGCCTCACTTAACCAAAGCCTGTTGGAAATGCGCCTCCTACCAGGAGGACATGAGGCCTTTACTGTCACACTCTTCAAGAAAGGGAATAAGCTAGACTTAGCCAATTGGCGCCCCATTTCTTTAGGTAACACAGACACTAAAATTTTAACAAAAATCATGGCTAACCGTCTAGGGACTGTAGCATCTGCCACCATCTCCCCAGAAAAATTTGGTTTCATACCCAGAAGGTCGATTTGGGATAATGTGCACTCTGTGGCTAATGCATGTCAGTCCACAGCCTCTGGGGCACCTGTATTCTTGGACCAACAGAAGGCCTATGATAGAGTAAACTGGGAATACCTAAGGGCCTGCCTCCATCAATTCCGCTTACCCCCTCGCTTCATCAACTGGGTGATGCTGCTCACGGAATCTGCAACAATGGCAGTATGTGGCCCGGGCTTCCTAATGAAAGTAGTCCGCCCTCAAAGGGGCTTGCGACAAGGGGACCCCCTCAGCCCACTCTTATACAACTTCAGCCTTGACCCACTACTGCGACATGTGAATGCCCAACTCACTGGGGTCCATGTGCCAGGCCAAGCCCCAGTCAAGATAATGGCGTTCACAGATGAGTGTGTGGGTGGGGGTGTCTAATAATAAAGATGCACGCGCTTGAAGCTCTCATCCAGGAGTATTCCCGGGTAAGTACGCGGCACTGATGCTTTAAAAACCGAAATCATCCTCCTTGGTCAGTTTCAGAACTGCTGGGCCCCAGCAATTAGTTCCCAACCCAGCCCATCTGCTCGCCCACGTCCTCGCCCTACCAGCTCACCCCACACCGCCCCACTGGTGCTCCCCTTTGTGCCACGCCCTACCATAGGGCCGGTCTGCCATCTGGGCGTGTGGGTGGAGGCAGGCGGATACGCGTCAGCAGTAATGGAGTGCCATATTCTGGACAATGTGACGAAGTGAATCGCCTCTCTCAGAGCCCGCCCTACTTCCCTTACTGGCAGGGTTGTTTTAGCCAACTCTATGCTCCTCTCCAAAGTCTGGTTTGGAGCCCACGCCATCCCCTTCTCCCCAAGCTTTTTCAAATCCTTATATGCCCTGCTGCAAGGATGGCTTTGGTCAGGCCGCCCTCCACCAGTATGTCTAGAGGTCATGTTCAGCCCTTATCATCATGGTGGCATGGGTCTGCTCGACTTCAGAACCCATGCTGCCAAGATCTTGGGTACCTGGATAGCAGCCGTCACTGCCCCTAAGCTCCCCTCCCAACACTGGTCCCGCGTGACCTGCTCCAACTTCTTCCAAGCCTTGGGCCTCAACAACCCATTGAACCCCCACTCCCTGATGAAGTACCTCGCACCACACACATCGGCCACAGGCCCTCACAGGACTAAAACCCACTACAAACGAATCCTCCTCTCCATGCGGAGTGCTGAGTGGAGAATTTGTATTAGTGGACACACAGCCCAGAGAGGCCGCCCCTCTCCTCAGTTCACACAAAAGGTACAGGGGCTACCCATCCAAGATGGCGTGATACCCACATGGCCCCATGTCCTATCCAGGGTGGATTACCTGGACATGATGGACATCCCTTACTCCATTGAGACCCAAAAAACTACCTGGAAATACGCACACCATCCTCTGTTGCAGCCTCAAGTCCACTCCCATGTGTGGCGCTGCCTGAGGCGGGTGTATCGTACAGCTGAGCGCTCTAACACTTTACACTCATCCTGTGTCATGTGTGGCCAGTATGGAACGCTGTTCCACCGCCTGGAGAAGTGCCCTACCTCTAAAGTGATATGGCGCGAAGTTCAACGTCTGCTTGGCCAGGATCAAACGCATCCCTTCAGTCTGTCAAGAGATATGTTTGCTCTATCAATGGCCTCCTCCCTTCCACCCTCCCTCCGTGCTTTGGTGGTTGCAATCGCCATGTGGAACATCCACACAATTGTCTTAGATGCCATCGCAGGCTCCACCCCCACCCTCCCAGAAGCTGTCCACAGATTGTGGTCTCATTTGGTGGACCACTTTCAAGCGTGGATGTTTGGATACTTCCCACAGCGTCACCAACAGCTGGTCTCCTCCTGGTTCCCAGTCTGGTTCTTCAAATCAGACCCTTTCCTCCACACATGTTCAATTGTGGTTATGGCCCATTCACACGTTCCCTCCCCCTCCCCATAAGTGGCGTTCCCGCTGGCAACAAGAGATAGCATCGCTTCTCTGGGGTGCCTTCCCTGGTACTAAGTTTTGTCTAATCTGAGTCATATTTGGAAGTGCCCATCCCATGGTCAGCCTTCCCCACAATAAATTTAAATTTAATTATGATGTTAAGTATACACTTTTATTGTTTTTAATTATGAGGAAAAATACTCACTAGATTTTTGTTTTTAGTTTAACAACAAAATATTGATTTTAACAAATAATATTATTAGATATTTGATCCCAGCACAACATTCTTAGATTTTAAGTGTTATTGAGATCATTTTAAGGCAAGTTTTGTAGTATTTTACTTTTTTTTACTATCTATAACTTTTAATTTTATAAAAGTTATTACTAGTTTATTTCCATCATGATCATCTGAGATTTACTTTTAATCAGTATCTTTTCAACATAAGCTTTTTTGATGGCTATACTTATTTTCACTAAACGTTTGCTTATAATATGATGATCTGTAACCATCTGAAATGGTTACAAATACCTTTTTAAGGTGTTTTTTCTCTTACTTGGTAATATTTTTTAGTAATTTATTAATTTTGATTTAATATTAAGCTTTTTAAATTATCAGTGTTTACTAATATTATCAGGGTAAGTTTTAATTTATAAAACAAAACTTAAATTAATAAGTTCAAATTATCTGGAAGTAAATAAACCCAAGTAATGTCAGGAAAATCCACTAGTCAAGTATAGCTGAAGAAATGGGTAATCAGCTTTCCTTAGTTTAACCGCTAACCAATATGAACTAGTAGCTATCTCATCCAAAAATGATCCACTATGATTGTGATAAATGAAGTTGAGGAATATTTGGTGCAGAGAACTTTTGCATTAAAACCACAACTGATTACCTATTAAAGAGCACATGTTTATTTTAAATCAACTTATGACAGGTGGCTACAGCTGATAAGGGCATCTCAAAATCCACCATTTAATTGAGTATGACTATATTAGCCAAGTTGGTTAGATTTAAGCAGTTCCAAAATCAGAGGTGAGACTAAATTATTAAATCAAATGGCTTAGATTAAGCCAATATATTAAGAGATAGAGAAACAAATATTTTAATAATAGAGTGAGGCAATTAATTTTAATGAAGATGAGGTATATCAGAAGTTGAATGACTACTAAGGAAGGTTGAGGTTATCATGGAGAATGCTTATAATAATGTTTAGACTGTCCTGGAACTCTAGGTGAGTTGCCACCCAGAACTTATTCTAGAGTGCTATGGGCATATCCATCCAAATTAATTTGTGAAATAAAAGAAACCTGGCCAAGAGGACCAGCCAGGAGGTGCTGAGATTGGGGATCATCACCCGTTTTATATACATACAACAAAATGGTTTAAGTCAAAGTATTAGATTTCTCCAAGATTTTTATTAAAATAAAGAAGTAAAGTAAAAAATGGAGTGACAGTGGTACCTGTCAGGGACTGCTGCTTATAAGCTTGCTGGGGAAAATTTTAGATGAGAATGCAACTGTCTTCAAGAATAAATAAAACTAAACTGTCAAATTGGGTTCTAGACCTAATTTCCAACTGACTTGGTCCATACTGCTTAGCCAAATTTGTTTTGGGCTCATTATGTGGGAATCCAGCTGATTTTATGCTCAATTAGTGCTTGACGCCTGCTGGATTCCACAAGGATCTATATAAATTTAAAAAATTAACTAAAGCACTAACAAAAATGGATTTTATGATTTTTATTAGATGCGCAATAAAGGGTAAAAAAGATACTCCTCAACCGCTGACTATCTAGTATTTAAAGCAATTTTGAAGGCCAAGGGGGAATTTGGGATATGTATGGAACAGCCTGCACAAGTCCAAATTAGAAAATATGCAGGAATAGCATATCATAATTTGGGAACTCGCATCAGGGCAGTGGAGCAAAGGAAGAGGAATTCTGATTGTTTAAATGTACCCATGAGGTAACATCTTTATAAACTTGAGCCAATCACCACCCAAGAAATTTCTTGCACCTTAGGGGACCCCTGCCAAGCCTATAAAAAGGAGGGGGTCCCCACGCAGGTGCATTGAAGGACTTTGTTGGGGTCAGGGGAGTACCTCCTGATGATCTGCAAAGTCTGTGGTGAGGTCAGAGTAATCTGACCAGCCAATTTTATTAGTGCCATACAGGTTTCAAACTGGTGTTTCCTTAATTAATGGGGTTCCACTGAGAATCAGCCAGGGACTTTTGGCCAATTTCCTCAACTTTCTATTACTAATTTTAATACATGAGCTCTTAATGACATCAGAATATTGCAAATGGCTGATACTTCCCTTTTTTGGCAGAACTCGACCTAAAGCATTCTTAACTTTAGTCTGCAAAGGTAAATGTCTAACACATTACTCAAACTTAATTTTTTTGTTGTGTGCATGCATTTGCTATGGCAGCAACATTTTGGATGTTCAGCAGATTGTTCCCAAAGCCAAGCCACATAGGGCTGAGCCTAGTTGGTGGGAAAGGGGTTAACCATCTCTGTACCTGTTGGGGATGGGTGTGTGCTGGATGTAATGGTAGGGTCTCAGCAGTTTTGGGGAATTTTGCACTTTTTGCCACTTCCTGGCATACTCTTCAAATATCTCTACCAACTTGGCAGAAGAGGCCACTAGAAGGAGGCTGCAACTTCTAGAGGGTACGCCGTTACCCATCTTTTATCAACCACATGAACTAAATCTCCCTGGGAGGTGAGAGTCACATGTGTCAGCTTATGGCCTTTTTTGAGTGAAATGGGAATTGATCCCAGTCCAGATGGAGAGGTTCCTTCCCAAGACTTACATTACCCTTTCCTTTAGGAAGGGGAGGAGCACCGCCACCAGGGAACTGAGCCAGCGCAACGTTCTTGTAGGCCTTGGGAAGTTTAATGGCCATGATTGCTGCAATTTTAGGGGGAGGGAAAGGGGCTTTGGGGTGCACCACATGGAATGCTTTGACTAACTCATGATAGTTAGCACAATCATGAGCACTGACACAGCTATTTTCATAAGATGGGAAACCCTTCCAAGCCACAAGGTAATGAATTAAACGTCAGGACCAGCGCAATGCCAAGATTGCTTCCATCTCTGACTTTACTGACTCCTCAAAAACAACTGGTTCAGGGGCAATGGGTGAGGTACCAGAATAGAGGGATAGCAGGGAAGCGTGGAACAAAGGATGCTGTTTCCAGCGGGAAGAGAGTGACAAAGAGAATGTGCCATTCCCCAGATCTATAACAATCTCATGGGGACCTGACTGCTTACATGAAAGCTTTTGCAAGGGGGCCTTGATGCGCAGGCGGTGGGTGTTGAGCATTACCTGTGAACCAGCCTTGAATTGGGAGCAGGTTGGCACTTTTGGTCAACAAATCGCTTATAGTCAGCAATTGCTTTGGTAAGATGTTTGCTGACCAGAGACTGATTGGCTCAGATTTGTTGATCATTCTCCACTGCCACAGGTACCTCAGGACAAAGTCAAGGTCCAGGATTGAAGGAAGGGTAGTACCACAACATCACTTCATAAGGGAAAACCTTGTAGAGGCGTGTGTAGCATTATTGTAAGCAAACTGAGCCAAAGGAAGATTGTCCTCCCAGGTGTCCTGCACAGCGGTGGCATAACACCAGAGGTACTGCTCCAGGATTTGATTAAATCACTTGTCTGGCTGTCTGATTGGGGGTGGTATGCTGTGGACTGGCTGGGTTGAATTTTCAGGATAGACAGAAGAGCTGTCCAAAAAGCGAGCCATAAATTGTGGACCCCTATCATTCACAATCTCCTGGGGCAAACCAAACCTATAGAAAGCGTGACGGACAAACAGATGGGCAGTCTCCTCATAGGTGATGGAAGTTGAGCAGGGAATATACAGAGTGAATTTAGTGAACTGGTCTACCATCACCATAATTGCATTGTAGCCATTTGATGGAGGAAGCTCAATAATGATGTCAACAGACATGACATCCATGGCCCCTCAGCCTGTTGCAGGGGATGAAGAAAACCATTTTGACCAGAATGGTCCAATTTTGCATGCATGCAGATAACGCTACTTGGTATCCATGCAGGAATAACTTTAGAGACCAGGCCAATTGTAAGTCCACTTCACCAAGTCAAGACACTTTTTCACTCCTGGGTGACCAGCTGCCAGGGGATTGTGGTGTGCTTAAATCACTTCAGTGCAAAGTTGGGGAGGCACTTACAAAGTGACTGGAACAGAATTCCTTCCACACCTAATGAGTAATGGGTGCGCTTGTGTCCCAGATCCATAAGCTGCACTGCTAACTCCAATCCTTCAGGACAAATCATCTGGTGGGCCAAAACGCAGGCAGACAAGGGAGCAGTTGGGTCTGGATTCACTGACATATTTAAAGGTGGGGCAATGGTTAAAATCTGGTGTTGCAAAATTGACCATGGGCTCCGCTAGGGTGCCAGGCCAACCAGTATGAAGACTGGTTGGCCCTTTGCCATTTCACCTTCATTGGCGTACCAACCCCTACAAGTCTGCGTCCAACCCACCAACTAACCACCATTGACTTTTCCTTTAGCCCCAGGTGTCCTCAGCGTGTGCCCGGCAAGTCCTGCCCCCTTCCTGGGCAGCTCAGGCACTTCTGCGCTGCCCCACCCTTGCAACCCTTCACCAACCCATCTGGGCATGCCCCAGCGAGTCCATCCCCCTTCTTGGGTGACTATGGCACTCCCGCGCTGCACCCAGCAAGGTTGGCAGCCAGTCAGTACATCTTCTGGTAGCCAGTTGGCCAGGTTCCCACTGGTTCCTCATAGGGAGGAAGCATGGGAGCTGGCAGCGCCAGGCACTCCAGGCTGATCACCCACGCCTATCAGGGATCCCCAGTCCTATCTACCTCTACTCTAGCTGCTCTAAGCCACTATCAAATAAAAGTAAGATTGGTGTAAGAGAGATGTTTATTAGGAGGGAATGAATGACTATTTATACTACTTTCAGGCTACTGCGCCCAAGTACTCTTTAGCCAATCAAATACTGGAAAACCCATCAGCATCTTGATTATAAAACTCTATCAGATCATAAAGAAAACATGTGAGGCACAGCCCTCACTTTTCCCTCACGCGGTGTACGTAGCCACCAACAACATGGGATGCGGCTGGATTGATATTGGTTTTGAAACAGCTGATGAAGCCGATGCTGCAGCAAAAATCTGCGTGGAAATTGCCCTCCCTGAGGGCAAAAAAATTGTGCGCACCGCATGCACCAGATGGAACAAAGCAAAAACTTTGTTCATATCCTTTGACTCGCTCCCCACCAACCTTCCTCATAAGGTAATTGAGGAGGAGCTCCGCAAAGGTCTTGTGGCCTACGGAGAAATCCAACAACTTGAATTACAGCAATTTTGCTTAATGCCTGACCTGTGCACGGGCAAAGCTATCGCTGTAATCAACCCCTTCCCAGAAGTGGAAGAGGATTTATCCAGAATCCCCCGCGCAGCAGAATTTTGCTTTGCAGATGGGGGCCAGTTGGCTGCATTCCGAGTTACACCAGAATGCGCACCACCTATTTGCAACCACTGTGGCTCACTGGGCCACAAGGAACATGCATGCCCTGTAAAAGAGGGCTTAATGGAAAATGATTTTTGTAAAGAAGCTATGGACGAAGATAATGAAAACTTTGCCAAAATGACTGATGGCCACCACCCATTACGCTGGGGTGAAGATGGACTATACTCCATCGTGGACCCAGTTATAAGTAAACAGCGTAAATCAGCACAAAAAGCCCGCAAGAGAGCAGTGGCTGAAGCAGCGGCACACGCGGAATCTACCATTAACCACGGACAAATTCAGGAGGATATTTCAGATATTCACCAAAACAACCAATAAGAACAATATGCTCAGGTTGAAAATTTTCACAGTAACCAGACTGAACCACAAAGCGTCATCAGTCATGCACATACTGAGGAACAATGCAACCGCAATTTGGGTGAAAATGCGGTGAACAATGCAACAAAGTTGAACCTCAAAAATATAAAATCCAATCAACAACCCGCATCAAATCAACATGAGACCTGTGCAGGAAAAGTTGATGCAAATGCAAAAAACTGCAATTCCCTTGAATCATTGGGTCAGATCAAGGGAACCAACAATGGCAGTGAAAGAGTTGGAGTACAGATGCGGAGCATGGCCAAAATGAGCCGCGGTGGGATAGGACCAGAGGGTCCTCCCAACCGCTATTGAGGCGCCACGGGCACCTCAGTGTCAATAGGGACGTTAAATATCGCGGGAGCCAGGGCTCATACGTCCTAAGCCAAAAAGCTGGCATTCCTGCGAAAACCTCTTGTAGACATCTTGCCATACAAGAAACCCACTGTCTACAAGGGGAAGAAGAAATTCTGGTCAACCAGGGTCACACCATCACAATCAGTATGGACATCTCACTGTGAAGTGATAGTCCAAAACAACAAAAAATTTAAAATTACAAATTCATCATAACACTTGCACGGTCAAGTCCTGGTAGCAACAATCACATGCCAAGATGAAATAATTTTGTTAGCATGTATCTATGCACTGTGCACTGCAACTGAGAGAATTTTTTTTTAAAAATTTCTACCCTCACCCTCCCACCAGATATCATCATGTTAGGCGATTTCAACTGCTGGGATAACCCCAATACAGATTGATGGCCTAATCCCAGGGGATACCCACCTGGACACATTGAATATCGCACAATGAAGGCATCTCTTGGCTTACAGGATGCTCTTCCCCCCAATTCACCAATCCTTCCCCATATGACAAGACCCAACATACGTGAGGGACTGCTCATATCAATGAGTCGTATTGACCACATCCTCATCCCACAATCCCACCACTCAAGAATCTCTAAATTTACAACAAAAAAGATCAATTTTTCTGATCACCAATTAGTTACGTTGCAGTTAGCACCAACCCAATCCCACACACAGGTGTCGCCTTGAAGAAAGCTTCACCCAGAAAATATAAGATTCCCTGAGATATCTGACTGGGTTGAAAACAAGGCTACAAACCCAGAATTCACAGCCCCATTCACTTCGGATCCCATCAGAACATGGGAAAATTTCAAAAAAGATTTAATCAACAAAACCCGACATATTGCATCATGCAAGTACACCGCTGACACAGTCACAATCAAGCGTACCTTGGCAGAACTAGACCACCTGAAAATAAATACTCTGAGATCTGGCTATAGCCCTAATTGGGGATGCAAATGGGCAGAAATTTCAGCCTGACTTAACAATCTCATCTTTGAACACCAACACAGAATCAAAGTAATGAACAAAGGTAAGTTCATAAAGGAAGGCGAAACCTGTTCAACATACTTTTTCCGCCAATTAAACTCCCATGAAACCAGCCCACATACTCACAGGTCTGCAAGACCAACGGCACTGTGGCAACTGACCCTGAGGAGGTCAAGGCGGAAGTACACCGCTATTACACCGAATTGTATCACAATATGCCAACAGATCCGCAAAAAATTAAAGAATTTATTCAAACTGCCAAGATACAAAGTACACCATCAAATTACAATATACTATCACTTATCACACGGGAGGAGCTTTGGGAAACAATTCGCGGTGCACCACGTAGGAAATGCCCAGGGCCTGATGGGATACCCTACAAATTTTACAAAAAATATTTTCAACAAATCGCCCCCCTTCTATTGGCGTCTATGAACCAGTGCTTGTTGGAAACACGCCTATTACCAGAAGGCCATGAATTCTACATTATAACCTTGTATAAAAAGGGTGACAAGTTGGACCTGGCCAATTGGCGCCCAATTGCACTCTCCAACACTGACACAAAAATTCTAACAAAAATTCTAGCAGCTAGATTAGGCGCAATTGCATCTGACGCCCTATCATCCAACCAGTTTGGGTTTATACCAGGGCGTTCAATCTGGAACAACATTCACCCTGTTGCAAACATTTGCCAATACAAATCAACTGGTGCCCTGGTCTTCTTGGATCAGGAAAAGGCGTATGACCGTGTTAGCTGGCCATACCTAAAAGAATGTCTACATGCCTTCAAACTCCCACCAAGATTCATAAAATGGGCGATGCTCCTAACAGAATCTGAAACCATGGCTGTATGCGGCCCTGGATTGCTAACAAACAAGATTAAACCACACAGAGGGCTCAAATAAGGGGATCCCCACAGCCCACTGCTATACAATTTCAGCTTTGACCCACTCCTCTGAGTAACTGACATCTCATGGGGATAACCGCACAAGGACAACCAGCAGCCAAGATACTGGCCTTTGCGGATGACTGCATAGAAGGTATAGCAAACAATGAAGATGCCCGACATCTGGAATGTACTCTAGAGGAAAACTCCAAGGTGAGCAATGCATCGCTCAACAAAAGAAAGACAGAAATTATCCTCTTAGGCAAATACACAAACAATTGGGCCACAACATCAGAACCTCACACCAACACTCAAAGAAAAAACCCAATTATATTATCCTTTGCAACACCTCCCACCACCACTCCTGTCTGACACCTTGTAATCTGGCTAGAATCAGGGGGATATGCTAATGAGACAATGGAAAGTAACCTGCTACAACGGGTATCCAAACGCATCGCCTCCCTCAAGGGAAGAACCCCAAGACTAACAGGACGAGTTACAGTTGCTACTTCGCTCATCCTCCCAATACTGTGGTACCAGGCCCATGTGATAGCCTTCTCACCTACCTTTATAACCTCAATTCGCGCGCTTATCCAGGGCTGGCTGTGGCCCAGCTCTCACCCTCCTATATGGATGGAAACACTATTTGACCCATGCTCAAGCAGAGGCATGGGACTAATAGATTTCAAGAGCCATGCCAATCACATCCTAGGTACCTGGATAAAGGAAATCCTTGCTCCAGACCTCCCGCAACAACATTGGTCCAGAGCAGCAAGGACTAACTTCGCACAGGCGCTCAAATCAACCAACCCACATAGTCCACCCAGACTACTTTCATACCTTGCCAAGCACCCTACTGCAACGGGTCCACATGGAACCTCCCCTCATTTCAAACATATCCTCCAAACTATCCGCCATATGGGATGGACCATAAGAACATGGGTACCATACAGGGAAGGGGACGACCCAGCCCCCAATTCAAATTAAGAAACCCAGAAAACCACCCCCAGAGGGATATGCTCGCAACAACCCCAAGCATAGCTAGGATAGAATACCTAGATATGCTGGACATTCCCTATGATTTAACCACACAGAAGGCAATGTGGAAAATGACACACCACCCACTCCTACAACCAAGGATAAGAGCATACGCCTGGCGCTGTTTGAGAAGGACCTATAGGATGGCAGACCGCTCCAACTCCCTCCACAAAACATGTGCAGTATGTGGAGGGGAGGGATCTCTACATCACCGCCTAGAAACATGCCCCCAACCAAAGCTATATGGCAGGAAGTCGTACGCCTGCTCAAGATTCAAAACTAACAGGAATTCTCGATATCAAAGAGTATCTTTGCGCTCCAGATCGAGTCACCAATCCCATCTTCACTCCGCTCCCTAATAATACCCATTGCAATGTGGACAATACACACGATTGCATTAGATGCGTTCAAGGGCACGGTCCTAACCATTCATGGGATTATTAACAGATTCCATGTCCACTTACTAGAGCACTTCCAAGCCTGGCTCTATGGATATTTGAGACCAAGACAAAAAGTGCTCATAGAATCATGGTTCCAACTCTGGTTCCTCCACACAGATCCTTTCCTTCACACCTGCTCCATAGCAGGGGAAACCCCCTCAGAGTAATGCACCAGCCCCCATACCTGGCAGTCCCGCTGGCAACAGGAGTAACTTTACTACCTGGGGTGCCCAATTTTTATATTTCTTAGTTATTCTCTTAGTTTCACATATATTCGGTAATGTCTGTCCCCTGGTCAGCTTGCCTCAGTTAAATAAAAACTCTATCAGATCATAAACTTCATTCATTCATACTTCATAGCAATTCCCTCCAGATCTGCTCATCTGATCACCAAATATTAATATTAGGTCAATTCATCCTCAGCTTAAGTTGCTGGTCAATTGTATATAAGTTCATAATTAAATAAACTTTGAGCATCCTCAGCATGAGTTGCCAGTTC
>JAKSZP010016641.1:0-23552 GCA_022478985.1 Massospora cicadina | reverse complement strand
GATTTGTACCATGTCAAAAAAACAGGAAGATGCTATGGGGAAACTTAAAGCAGGCGGTAGCTTGACAGAAAAGGCAGGCTGATTGGCAAAGGGCGCCAGATCTATTGTTTGAACCTGGGGACTAGGTTCTGGTATCAGCCAAGAACTATGCCATCCCTGTTAAGAGTCATAAGTTGGGTCCAAAATTTCTGGGCCCATACCAGGTCATCTGAGCTATTAATTGGGTCACCTTCAAGTTGAGTTTATCAGTGGGTTCCAGAGCCCATCCGGTGATTCACACTTCCCAGCTACAGGATTTTGGGAGTTAGGGGCCTGAGCGCCCTGGTACACTGAATCCTAGAGAAGGGGAGATTCCAGAATATGAGGTGGAGCAGATACTAGATGCCCAGTGGTTGAGAGGCCGACAGCAGCTGTTGGTGAAGTGGAAGGGCTATCCGGTAGAGGAGTTGACATGGCAGATGATGGAGGACTGTGCGCGGTGCCCAGAGAAGGTCCAGGAGTTCTTGTCTTCACAGAGGGGTGATGTAGCAGATCAGGAGGCACCTGATCTGTACATTAGTTTGGATTGGGTGGAATTCAATATGAATGTGGCCCTGGTTCAACGGGCACCAAATTTGGTAAGTTCAGAGCTGGGTGAAATCGCCATCCCAAATCCAAATCACCTCCATGGAATGACAATGGGCTTACATGGGGCGTGGATGGTGATTTGGTGGGATGGCGAATCTTTGCTAACAATGTGCTGGTCAGGGCTCAGAAGAGTCTAACTAAGTGAAAGCTTATTTGATATTTGCAGAGGATTATTTAAGGGAAGACGCTGCAGCCCTGTAGGGCAGTTGTGTCTTCTACATTGGAATCAAAAATAAAGGATTTTGCTGAGCTCAAATTTTATTAAATTTATTCTAGTAAAAAAGGTCAGATTGGATTGAAGTCATGAGCTCTGCCAGTGAGCTCGGTGTGGCATTGGCATTGTTCTTAACCCTTTCCTGGTCCCAGACCCTGCTGCTGATGTGCAGTGTCATGGGAACAGTGGTCCGTGAATATGTGGCAATGATGAGACATGGCAGTCGGGTTTGGGGATGGGCCTCTGCAGGCCTGTACCTAGTATGGTCAGTAACTTGACTCTTACTGCCTAATTCGTTGTTGCGTATTGGTGTGAACCCACCCGTTACACTTCTAGGTCTAGGCACTGATTCTCTTGTAGGAGCCAATCAATAATCTTCCCATAATGTCCAATATTCTAGTGTCTGACAATGTCCTCAGCCTCTCTTTCAGATGTCCCAGCATAGGGCAGTAGTGAAACATTCCTAATGTTTTCTGTCTTGTGGTAAAGTGCATTCATACTAATTCATATAGTACACAAAACTCAACTGGCTGCTATATCACCAAAGGACCTAATAATATAGTTTGCACAATTGTACTCAATTTGCTGCAACTTCTCATCCTCCCTCTATTCAACGTAAATTTTAATTTTATTCATGGAAGGACAACCATGAGATGGACACTTATGATATGTAAACTAACAAGCACTAATATAAGCTAGAGGCACCCCAGAGAATCTAATGATGTCTCCTGTTGCTAGTGGGAACGCCACATAAAGAAAGGGGGTATTGTGAGTAGAGGCTTACGCCACTATTGAGCACATATGAAGGAAAGGATTTGAAATGATGAACTAAACTGGAAACTAGGATGAGACCAACTTTCATTGATAAGATGTGAGGTAACTAAAACAACCATGCTTGAAATTGGTCCATAAGGTGTGACTGGAATTGGTGTACAGCTTCCTGGAGGGTGGGAGTAGAGCCTGAAATGGCATCCAAGACAGCTGTGTGGATGGTCCACATTGCAATTGTAACCACTAAGGATTTGAGGGAAGGTTGTATAGGGGAATTAAAGGAAAAGGTGAAGATGTCCTTAGATAGGCTGAAGGGCTGTGTTTGTTCCTTGAAAAAGAGATGTTGAACCTCACACCAGATTGTTTTGATGGAGGGCACTCTTCCAGGTGGTGGACCAAAGTCCCATATTGTTCACACACAACACATAAGGAGTGTGATGCATTAGGTCGCTTGGCAGTATGGTATACCCATTTCAAGCAGCGCCACACATGGGAACAAACATGCGGCTGCAAAAGAGGGTGATGGGCATACTTCCAGATGGCTTTATGGGTTTCTAGGGAGTAGGGAATGTTTAACATGTCCAGATAATCCACCCTGGACATGATAGGGGACCTCCTTGTTATCAAAATGTTCAAAATGGCTTGGCCTTGTACTTCCTGTGTGAAATGGGGAGTAGGGAAACCCCTCTGGGCAGTGTTCCCACTGATGAAAATTCTCCACTCAGTGCTCTGCATGGAGAGGAGAATTCTTTTGAAGTGGGGCGACGTCCCATGTGGGCCCACAGAAGAAGGATGTGAGGCAAGATATATTAACAAAGAATGGGAGTGGGTAGGATTGCTGAGGCCCAGGTCGCTGGGAGAAGTTGGAGCAGGCCACACGTGACCAGTGTTGGGCTTGAAGTGTGGGGTTGGTGACTGCAGAGATCCAGGTGCCAAGTATTTTGGCAGCATGTGCCTCAAAGTTGAGCATGCCCATACCACCACTATGGCAAGGGCCAAACAAGACATTCAGGCGCACTGGCAGTGGGCGGCCTAACCAAAGCCACCCTTAAAAGAGGGCATATAAAGAGGTGAAGAAAGATGAGGAAAAGGCGATAGCACGGGCCACAAACCAAACTTTAGAGAGGAGCATAGAGTTGTCAAGCGCAGCCCTGCCTAGTAGGGAAGTATGGTGAGCTCTGAGGGAGTCGATGCGTTTTGTGACATTGTCCAGAATATGATGCTCCATCACCAATGAGGCGTACCCTTCTGCCTCCAGCAACACACCCAAATGGCGTACTGGACCAGCAGTGGGTCTTGGCACAAAAGGGAGAACAAGCGGGGCAGTATGGGGTAGGTAGGGCAAGCGAGCCTGTGAACTAGCTGCTGAAGCAGGTAGGAAACGTGGTGCTGGTGACCAGCGGGCTTGTAACTGACCAAGGAGAAGGGTTTCGGTTTTGGAGGCGTTAAGTGCAGCATTACTTACCCTGGAGTAAACCTGGATAGTAGCTTCAAGCGTGCATGCATCTTGGTTGTTAGACACCCCAACCAAACAATCATCAGCAAATACCAACATCTTAACTGGTGCTTGGCCTTGCACATGGACACCAGTAAGGCAGGCATTCACATTTCATAAGAGTGGGTCGAGGCTGAATTTATATAAGAGCAGGCTCAAAGGGTCCCCTTGGCGGAGGCCCCTTTGAGGGCGAACTACGTCAGTGAGGAAGCCAGGGACACGCACAGCCATTGTGGCGGATTCTGTGAGCAACATCACCCAATTAATGAATCAATTTGGGAGGTAAAATTTTCTGAGGCATGCTTTGAGATAATCCCAGTTTACTCTATCATAAGCCTTCTGCTGGGCTAAAAAACAAGTGCCACAGAAGCCGTGGATTGGAAGACGTTAGCTACAGTGTGGATGTTGTCCCAAACAGACCAGTTGGAATGAAACCAAATTGCTCAGAAGAAATGATATCAGAGGCAACTTCCATTAGGCAGTTGGCCATAATTTTAGTATATAATTTAATGTCTGTGTTAGTAAGTGAAATGGGGCGCCAGTTTAAAAAAACCAGTTTATCCCCTTTTTTTTATACAGAGCTATTGTGAAAGCCTCTTGGACCCCAGGAAGGAGGAGCGTTTCTAACAAACACTGATTCATTAAGACAAGTAGCAAAGAGGAGAAATAATTAAAATATTTTATAGAACTCATAAGGAATCTCATCTGGACCTGGTCATTTCCTGTGCTGTGCACTGTGAACAGCATATCAGAGTTTGTCCTGAGAAATTAAATTTATCAACTTCAGATAATGGGAAATGGTGTGGATATATGCACTTTTGAGTAATTCATCAGCTTTGGCCAGTTCAACTGGATCAGATTGATACACTTCAGAGTAATAGTTTTGAACTTTGATTTTCACTTTAGCCAGAGAGTCCACAATGGAGTGGTATGGCCGCCTCAACTGTGTGCAAGCCAAGCTATTTTTCGGTGTGAAAAATTTTCAGAAAAAGTAGGTGGAGCATGTGCTGACCACCGTTATATTTTTTGCTTTGCACTATACACAAACGTGATGTTTGTGTTGCCTTACCAGTACGTTAAGGTGAGCAGACACCTCTGACCACTTGCGGCCCCAAGATGGGCTGTAGCCTGCAGCAGGAACATTAGACTCCAGGTGATTCACTTCTGCAAGCATGTGCAAAATGATCACCGAGGCAGCCCAAGAGTGATGCAATGTGAGGTGGAATGCCTAGCAGATGGTGTTCACTTTGAAGATTCACCAGGTAGAAAGTGGGTCCGCACAGAATGGTGTTGAATCCTGGTGATGAGGTTTCAGTGCCCACCCATGAGAAAAACCTGGGCGACGTGATATCTGATGGACAAAATTTGCACCACTTTGGTGCCTGTGTGGCTGGGTGCTCCAAAGAGAATGAAAGTCACCAACCTGTGGTTGGAGAAATTGATTTTTGCCATTGTAAAGTGTGTACCCTGAGACTGCAAGTTCAACGGGGCAAGAATAAGGTCAATGCAGGACATAAACTTCAGCTAAACCATTGTGCACATGGGGACAAGACATGTTGTGGAGCAGCGGTGAATGTTTAGGTAGGGTATTAAACAGCCACAAAGTGGCTTTTAGAACGCAAAGTTCTACATGCCCCTGTGGGGGGGCAGGCGCAGAAGGCCAGCGGTCAGTGGCTGGGTTGGTCCAGCAGTTCATGTCACCCACCACAAATAGGTTAGGGGAAGTGGGAGGGAAGTAATGGCTGAGAGGAATTCCCAGTGAGCCCGCACACAGGTTGGGGCATAAATATTAATGATAGCATGCACTTCGTCATCCCATGAAAAGGACACCACAAGCACATGGCCATCAAGGTAAGAATGTTTAGAAATAATTTAAAAAAATTATGGGTTTTATGTATAAGCACCCCAGAGTGTGGTGACCAAAAGGAAAAGGAGGGGAGGAGCATGGTTGCCCATGTTTCCTCGGCAACATGTGGACAGTGGGCTTCCTGAATGGCCAGGATGTCCACAGGTAAATTATTTTAAAAAAATACTTAGTTTCCTTACCTGGGACGGTAAGGACTTGAGTCCAGTGATGTTCAACGTCCCTATTGTGAAGTCTCCCCCAATGCACCTAAGGTGCAGTGGGAAGGTCCCCCTAGGCCTTCCATTGTTGCTTTCTTAGCAGGCGTAATTGTAGACTGCATTTTGTGCACTTTTTTTGTTTTTTATACATGGGCTTAAGGGACTCCGCCACTTTGGAAGTAGGTGTGGCTTTGGCGTTATTTTTTGCTGATTTGGTTTGATTTTTTTCATTGCTGTGTTCCTGTGGTGCATCATTGCAGGTTGACACTAATTTGGGAGAGAAATGGGTGGTAAATCAGCTTTGATCCAGGCTTGGTAAGTTTGCTTGGGTAAATCTGACTCATCCATTAGGTCATCAGGTAGTTTGTCCCAATCTGATTGGTGCTCGTATTCTTGAAACACTTCTGCAATGAATGACTCAATGTCAATCTGGGTCTGTATGGGCGGGATCATGGACGTGGCCATGGCCGCTGCCTTGGCCACTGCTCTGCAGGCCTGCTTGGCCTTTTTGCGCTCCTGCGGAGACAAAGGTTTGACTTGAATGTAGCACCCCTGAGCACCCCACGGAAAGGTGGCTTTGGTGTCTATAGACAGTTCATAATGGGTGTCTGCACTGCCCATTGCATCAGGGAGGATTTTGTTTTAGGTAATGCCCTCCTTGGCGGGGAAGATGTGGGCCTTGTGGCCAAAAGCGCAACAAAAGGTGTGATGGGGGTGCGCTATCCACTATGATGTGGATTGGGCGGGATTCCTGCCCATCAATGAACACAACTGCAGTATGAGGGATTTGGGTTAATTCTTCCACAATGCCTGCAGATGGGGTGATCACAGCAATCATTTTGCCTGTGCACAGGTCTGACATGAGCGTAAAGCATTGAATCTCAAAGGAGTGAATTTTTTCGTAGTGTTTAAGCCTATCCTTGAGGTGGAGCTCCAGCACTGTGTGCTTTATTGTAGTAGGGAGGAAGTTGAAAGTTACAAAAATTTGATTTGATTTTGGCCTACTGAGTATGCATTGTTTTGACCACCTGTTGACTGTCCATGAGATCTACCACCACACGCACCTGTGCGGCTTCATCCTCTGCTTGGTTGCTTTCAAACCTGAGATACAACCAACCGCAGGTCATGGAGTGCGGTGCTACATATACTGCTTTTAAGAAATGATTGTGCACATCTCTACAGAACTTTTCCAAAAACGCTATTTGTTGGATATACAGGAAAACTCAAACCCCATGCTCTACTGATAACAGGGGCTGGAAATGCGGAGTATTGATAAATTGGTTACATTTTTCTTGCCAGGCCAAAATCTCCAGGGAAATAACTACCATCAGATTTTTTATTTTTATATAGGCTGACGGTGTCACCAGGGCGTTTATGAATTTTGGATGGTGCAGAGCCCGATCTTGTGCCCTTTACTTTACTCACCCAACTGCTATCTAACATTGGGTGCACACTAACCTCCTTAAAAAGATTAACAGACTTACTTAGTCTTGAATTGAATTTTTTGTAAAAGTGATTGCAACAAGAGAGAAAAGTTTCCCTCTATTCAACGTTAACATTTTTCTTTTCTTTAATTAGAATATGATCAAATATCTTAAATGCTGACAAAATGAATGATAAACCTTACCACTGCCACCTCTGCAACAGCTGACTCTATTGACTTCTGCCATTTTAAGGGCTATTTTGATGTCCATTTCCTCTCTGAGGAGGATGCTAATGATGCTGTGATAACTCCTCTAATTTACAAAATTACACTGATACCCATGAACCAAAGACACCTTCTCACCATCACCATGATAGTGGTGAGCTTTGATAACCTCTCCTCAAATCTCCCATCAATAGATTTATATATAAGATTCATATTGGGTCTTTCATCCTATAGCCTCAACTCTATCCTCCACTTCAATGTTCCTTCCAGTGCAGAGCGCCTTGATGACCCTTGTGCAACTGCCACAATCACTTACATAATCAAAACATCACCAAAAAAATTTCCTTACATGCTTGCATTCTTGTGGCACTGGATCATTTCTTTTGAGCTTGTTTTTGTAAAAGTTATCAGATCTGTCCTACATATATGAAACTGGACTAGTTTTAAAAAGTCCTATCACCTAACTGCTGTCCCTATCACTGCTGACCCCCTTTCTGATGATGCACCAGCAACTACTGACTGGGGTGTTTTAATGCCAACTCCCACCCTTTCCAATAACTTAAAGCAACATGAAAAACCAACCCCACTAAACCCTCCAACTTCACTCACTAAACAAATGTAGAACCAACCAATCAGACTCAAGCTTGGATATCATTTGTTCCCAAGCATCTTCCTATTCACCAGTAAATCTTGAGGCTCAGCCTCTCTATATGGACCACAAAATACCCCTTCAGGTGTAAGAAAGATCTTAGGCCCCTTGTAGCTCCCCTTATTCAGCCCAGTGTTCTTTCTCATGTGGTAGATGAGAAATGGGTCACTGCCCTGGCCCCTAAGAAATTTCTCCATTAACCCCTTTTGCTATTCTATCTTATTGAATATTATATAATGGGTTTCCATGGAGGTGGTCCAGTATAAGGGCCTCCAGCAGTCCCTTTGGCTTATCCCAATCATAGCCTGGTTACTACCAATTTGTCAGAAATCACCCAAACCTATCCAAAATTCTATATGTGCCATGACAAGTTTGATAAGTCATATTAAGTCATTAATACGAGGCTGTTAATAGATTAAACCTCCATATCATTGAATTTGCTCCCAATGAGATTCCAATCAATCTCTCAGTCAGAATGGGTTTGCATGAATATAGTTACAGAAACTTGTTAGTCTAAACAGATGTGTGCGAGATTGGTAGCATTAATTTTAAAATATTACCTGATCTCTAACAGGAACTATCAAATTTTGAAGACATGATTCAACCCTGTTAAAGATTCTTCCACAATCTAGTACAATATTTGCAACATAGACAAACCAGAGATGCGCTGGGAAAGCCTATGAATGTGCTTTTAGATCCATCCACTCCTATCTTTCCCCCATCTATAATGGCAACTGATCTCCTTAGCAAGTATTGCCAGTTTATTTTATGTCAGAAATTCCAGTTGGATAAAACCTATCTTCTCTTTAGTTTTACAATCAGTGGAATCCGCTTTCCATCTATACCAATGCCTTCAAGTTTCTCAAGCGTCCCATGCTACCATCTGTGGAATAGTGTCAAGAATCTGTTTGCGGTTGTTACAATTCATTGATCCAATGACTTATCCTAGATAATTAAACTTAAATATATTATGTCCTTTAAACAAGATTTACTTTCTTTTGTGCACACTGAGCATTCCTGCAATTACTATTTGCTTTTAAAGTCATTACTAATATGGCGCAATCCATCCAAGAGACGTTCTTCAAATATTCTGATCCATTGCAATCCAAATACTAACAACCATGGAACCTGTAATAGTTGTCATCCTCCCTGACTATCTCAACCTTGAGACTTGCCCCCATAAGGCCATCAGTTGCCCTCATTTCAGTCGTTTAGTTGTTTATGAGGCCTTTGATATCTGTTTGATTAAATTCGTTTCTTATTTAACCCCTAGGTTGCACCTAACAATAGTCAAATAGGACGGCTGGGCCTCTGGTATCTTAGTTTCTTTACTTTGCATTAATAAACCCATTTTGGATGGGAAGTCTTCTTCCAATTATCTTCCACCATGACATCAATCATCAGAATATATCCTTATGTCAATGACCTTATTCAATACAACCATAGTCTTTGGCCTTATTAGCTGAGGTTACTGAAAAAGATTGCCCCATTCCCAAATCAGACAATTACATCTAACTTAACTATTTCTAAAATAGACTATGATAATTAAATTAACCCTTGTTAATATGCCCTGCAGCCTCACGCCGTGCCATTTCAAGGTGACCATCAGCTTGCCATTGAGGCAGTCGCCTCCACTAAATGTCAAACTCAACATATAACTTTCACAAAGTCTTTCACAATGCTTATAGATGGTCATGCCCCATAGTCTTTCCTTATGATTTTCTCACCTCCAAGCAGTGGAAAATTACTGCACTTTATTATGCTCAATAAACAGTCAAAAACTTTACTGCTGTTGGTAAATTTGGCCCCAGATTTAGAATCACCTTTTACCAACCTTGAATATTTTGTCACCCTCCATGTGGCGCATCTACAAGCTAAACATGATCTAGATGAAATGATCATGGCCTCTGGTTAGCTCAAATTTGCTCCACTATAAAATAATATCAAACCATACACTGCGGATGCCCCCATGATTTTGCTATCACCTTGTGCTATAACCTCTCCTATGTCTTTACAGATGGCAAAGATGAGCCATTAAATCTCCCTCCGCCATGTTCAGATAAAAAAGTTTTCCATCTGCCAACTGAGTTGGTCTTAGTCCATTTTTCTTCACTCCATCTTTTCTTACTTCAAGCGTTTTTGGTGAGATTTAATTATTTATTTTCTCAATTTGAGCCTTCAATAATGTCTGTCCCCTAATAAGATTATTTTAGATAATGTTAACTTTTCAGCTGATTTTCTTATTTTCTGCCAAACGGTTTTCACAGGGTAACCCATTGAGCAACGGACAAGTGATATGAGGATCACTGGCCCTCAATAAATAATAGTAATAAAGACTTAATAAGTAGGTATCACCCCGATGATATCACTTTATCTAGTATCAAACTAATGGCTACTTCCATTACTTCACTACTACTTCTTCTTCCTTCATGTAAAAACCTCCTACACTCACTCTCACGCTCAACTCTTAATCTTCAGTATTCCTCATCAGATTCAAAATGCTCCACTTTGTAAGTTCTCTATTCGCTATGATTTTGGTGTTTCATTTGCACATTGGGGCTTTGGTGAAATTCCCCAAATTTTCCAAACCATTATTCCTTAGATTGAACTTACTTCACATCAACATAATCAATTGCTCAACCTTGAGGCTCACCTTGAATCTAATCTACAATCAGCTGTAACTATAGCTTATCATCCAGTCATATTAAATCTTGACATTAACCCCCTTAACTGGATGATAAGCTCCTATTGCTTGTATGCTTGAAGAAACTTCACATGAACTTGGTTAATAGTCCAACCACATTCAGGTTCCTTAATTGTGTAGACATTGACACCAGTCTTATCAATTATCTCAAACGGTCCAACCCATATACTTGCAACCTTGTTTCTTTGTTCAGACCCATATTTGTCATGAAACAGAACAAGATCCCCTACCCCAAACTGTGGGAGGCTGCTGCGTCTCCCTTGGTCAGCTGCCTGATCCCTAATCTTCTTAAACAAACTAGTGGAATACACTTCAGTTTGGAGTTAATCAGTGTGTTGGATAAGGTAGTCAAATAGCGCTGAGGCTCTATTCTGTTAGTATATTTCACACAGGAAAAAAGCAATGCCAGCAAGGCTGAATGTCTTCCGTAGGTTAATTGGAAGGGACTTTTCCCTGTTGCTGAGTGATAGCTAATATTTTATGTAAAGACAGAGGTGGATAATAGTGTACTCCATTCCAAAGGCTGATCCTTTACAAGCTTACATATAATATTTAGAAAATTCCGTTGACCCATTCCACCATTAAATTATATTCAGAGTGGTAGGGTGTAGTTAAGACCCCGCAGATTGCCATTAGTGTTTTCAACTTGGGCAGGATAGGTAATGTGAAATTGGTTCCATTGTCCATAAGGATAAATTGCGGGCAACCATATCACAGTATAACACATTAAAGGATGAACTTGGTGGCGGTGAAAGCCCTTAAATCATTGATCGCTCTTGTTTCCACCCATCTTATCAAATGATCAATGGCTACTATTATATACTTGAAGCAGTTTGCGCCAGTCAGCAGAGGCTCCCACCACATCCATAGAAACAGTATGCCATGCAAAACAATGCTTAACTAGCTGGTAGTGATCTTCCTGTAAAAATAGTTTCTCCACTTGGCACTGGTGGCAACAAGCAACTGTTTTAAGCACATTTAGTGCATACTCTCCAAATAATAACAGGATTTCAAGAACTCCAGCATTTTTTGCAACCCTCCAGGACCTACCGCTCTATGAGCATCCATAATAATTGCAGGTCTAGCTAAAGGATTTAGGAAACTCAGCGATAATTCATAAATCCACTTATACAATTCCCCATAGCACGCAAAGGTATCTTGTCTAAGACCATCCAGCACTAAAATCACTTGTGGCAGTTCATCATGATATTTTCCCACAATCATCTTCTCAAATATGATGTCCGCCAAATCTGTTATAATGGCGACAGTTAATAGCGTGAGAGGCAGTCCACGTTCTTGTGTTTTGCCCCTGGCCTGTGTAAAATCTCAAAGTCATATGCTTAAAGCTTCAGGGTCCATCGCATGAGACACCTTTCAGGTTCCCACAAATTCTGAAGTCATTGCAAAGATGCATGATCCACGACCACTTTAAGAATTACCCCATGGAGAAAGACCTGAAATTGTTTATATGTATATATCACCACTAAGCAACCCCACTCAGTCACGGTGTAATTATGTTCAGGGCATGTTAAACTTCAGCTACAACATGCTATGGGATGCTCCACACCGTCATCATCCTTTTAGGATAGCACGGCCCCTATAGCAGAAAAAGAAGCATCCATTTGTACAATACCTTCCTTCTCAAAATTTGTGTTTTGCAAAACAGGCGCACTAGCTAATGTTTTTTGTAGAACAATGAAAGCTATTTGACATTGTTACATCCCGATCAAAGGTAGCGTTTTTCTTTAGTGACTCTAAGAGCAGAGCCCTGATACAGCTGAAGTTGGGAATGAACAGCCAGTAGTAACTGACCATCCCCAAAAACACCTGAATATCCAATTTGTTAACTAGCTGAGTCATCTTGAGTATAGCTTTCACTTTTGCCAGCTGAGGACTGAGCCTTTTTGAATCAACCACAAAAACAAGGTATTCTAACTGCCCTTAAAAAGTGGCACTTGTGGGGCTTAATTTTAATGTTAGCTTCAGAAAGTTATCAGAACACTTGTTTCAAGTGAGCAAGATGATCCATAAACATATGAGAGAACATATTAATATGGTCAAGATAGACTAGAACATAAGACAGCTTCAGATCACCCAAAATAGTATTATAGGCTGCTGGAACGTAGCTGGGGCATTGCACAAACCCTGTGGCATATGTGTAGGCTGAAATAACCCTTTTAAGGTGATTATAGCGCACTTCTCTTATTCCACCAATGGCAACTCGATTTTCCAGTACCCTAATATCAAGTCCATAGTGGAGAAATATTTGGCACCTCCTAACTGATATAAAGCATTGTCAATTCATGAAAGCAGGTACAAGTCTTTTTTTGTAATGCTGTTAAGCTTCCAGTAATTGATTACTAATCAATTCAGGCCATCTTTCTTTTTGATGATTAGCACTGGGGACGCCCAGGGACTCTTTGACGGCTCTAACGTCCCTTGTTCAACCAATTTATCCATTTCCATGAATACAACTTCTTTCGCCGCCTTTGAGCGATGGATAGGCTGTGACTGGATAGGAGGGTGATCCCCCATTTCCAACCAATGCACAATCCCTCATGCATGTCCAAAATCATGATTGTCAGATGAAAAAATGGTTTGGTATTTCTCAAACTGATCCATCATCCAGTCCTTATGGTCCTCCGACAGACCAGTTGGGAAATCCGTGGAATCACAGTCATTATTCCAGATGAGGTTTGTAAAGGTTTTCAAGATCTTCCCAAGAACCAAAGTCATGTATCTGTGGAACTCATCAATAGGAACCAGATCATATAAGCCACCACTTGATGCCTTCAAAACTTCATAGACTCCTTCTTCAGGTTTGCTATAAATACCTTCAATCACCCCTGCCCTGGTAACAAGAGCCCAAAAGCCACATGGGGTTCAAGCCAGGATTGC
This sequence comes from Massospora cicadina, assembly GCA_022478985.1. Classification (NCBI taxonomy): domain Eukaryota; kingdom Fungi; phylum Entomophthoromycota; class Entomophthoromycetes; order Entomophthorales; family Entomophthoraceae; genus Massospora; species Massospora cicadina. Next base: position 10,482 of record JAKSZP010016641.1, on the reverse strand, counting down.
TGGTAGGGCCCCATAGTCTCACCATATAGGCCTTCCAGGATATCTATTTTGAGCTCCATTCCTATAATGACCTGATGGCCAGAAGGTATACTTAAAGCACTTTCCGCTCACAGAGGAATACCATTGTACTTGTAAATCTGGGTAGGGAGCACTCAGGTCCTCCGTTTTATTTAACAGAGGTAAGCCAAACAGGGGATGGACATTACCAAATATACGTGAAATTAAGAGAATAACCAACAAATATAAAAATTGGGCACCCCAGGGTACTCAAGTTACCCCTGTTGCCAGCGGGACTGCCAGGTATGGGGGGGTTAGTGCACTACTCCAAGGAGGTTTCCCCTGCTAGGAGCAGGTGTGAAGGAAAGGGTCTGTGTGGAGGAACCAGAGTGGGAACCATGATTCTAAGAACGCTTTTTGTCTTGGTCTCATATATCCATAGAGCCAGGCTTGGAAGTGCTCTAGTAAGTGGACATGGAATTTGTTAATAATCCCATGAATGGTTGGGACCGTGCCCTTGAACGCATCTAATGCAATTGTGTGTATTGTCCACATTGCAATGGGTATTATTAGGGGAGCGGAGTGTAGATGGGATTGGAGACTCGATCTGGAGCGTGAAGATACTCTTTGATATCGAGAATTCTTGTTCTTTTTGAATCTTGAGCAGGCGTGCAACTTCCTGCCATATAGCTTTGGTTGAGGGGCATGTTTCTAGGCGGTGATGTAGGGATCCCTCCCTCCACATAAGCACATGTTTTGTGGAGGGAGTTGGAGCGGTCTGCCATCCTATAGGTCCTTCTCAAACAGCGCCAGGCGTTTGCTCTTATCCTTGGTTGTAGGAGTGGGTGGTGTGTCATTTTCCACATTGCTTTCTGTATGGTTAAATCATAGGGAATGTCCAGCATATCTAGTTATTCTATCCTAGCTATGCTTGGGGTTGTTGCGAGCATATTCCTCTGGGGGTGGCTTTCTGGGTTTCTTAATTTGAATTGGGGGCTGGGTCGTCTCCTTCCCTGTATAGTACCCATGTTCTCTATGGTCCATCCCATATGGCGGATAGTTTGGAGGATATGTTTGAAATGAGGGGAGGTTCCATGTGGACCCGTTGCAGTAGGGTGCTTGGCAAGGTATGAAAGTAGTCTGTGTGGACTATGTGGGTTGGCTAATTTGAGCGCCTGTGAAAAGTTAGTCCTTGCTGCTCTGGACCAATGTTGTTGCGGGAGGTCTGAAGCAAAGATTTCCTTAATCCAGGCACCTAGGATGTGATTGGCATGGCTCTCAAAATCTATTAGTCCCATGCCTCCGCTTGAGCGTGGGCCAAATAGTGTTTCCATCCGTATAGGAGGGTGAGAGCCAGGCCACAGCCAGCCCTGGATAAGCGCGCGAATTGAGGTTATAAAGGTAGGTGAGAAGGCGATCGCGTGGGCCTGGTACCACAGTATTGGGAGGATGAGCGAGTTAGCAACTGTAACTCGTCTTGTTAGTCCTGGGGTTCTTCCCTTGAGGGAGGCGACGCGTTTGGATACCCGTTGTAACAGGTTACTTTCCATTGTCTCATTAGCATATCCCCCTGATTCTAGCCAGATTCCAAGGTGTTGGACAGGAGTGGTGGTGGGAGGTGTTGCAATGGGTAATATAATTGGGTTTTTCTTCTGGTGTTGGTGTGAGGCTCTGATGTTGTGGCCCAATTGTTTGTGTATTTGCCTAAGAGGATGATTTCTGTCTTCCTTTTGTTGAGCGATGCATTGCTCACCTTGGAGTATTCCTCTAGAGTGTGTTCCAGCTGTCGGGCATCTTCATTGTTTGCTATACCTGCTACGCAGTCATCTGCAAAGGCCAGTATCTTGACTGTTGGTTGTCCTTGTGCGGTTATCCCCATGAGACGTGAGTCAGTTACTCGGAGGAGCAGGTCAAAGCTGAAATTGTATAGCAGTGGGTGAGGGGATCCCCTTGTTTGAGCCCTCTGTGTGGTTTAATCTTGTTTGTTAGGAATCCAGGGCCGCATACAGCCATGGTTGCAGATTCTGTTAGGAGCATCGCCCATTTTATGAATCTTGGTGGGAGTTTGAAGGCACGTAGACATACTTTTAGGTATGGCCAGCTAACACGGTCATACGCCTTTTCCTGATCCAAGAAGAGGGCACCAGTTGCTTTGGATTGGCAAATGTTTGCAACAGGGTGTATGTTGTTCCATATTGAACGCCCTGGTATAAACCCAAACTGGTTGATTGATAGGACGTCAGATGCAATTGCGCCTAATCTAGCTGCTAGAATTTTTGTTAGAATTTTTGTGTCAGTGTTGGAGAGTGCAATTGGGCGCCAGTTGGCCAGGTCCAACTTGTCACCCTTTTTATACAAGGTTATAACGTAGGATTCATGGCCTCCTGGTAATAGGCGTGTTTCCAACAAACTATGGTTCATTGACGCCAATAGGAGGGGGGCGATTTGTTGAAAATATTTTTTGTAAAATTCGTATGGTATCCCATCAGGCCCTGGGCATTTCCTACATGGTGCACCGCGAATTGTTTCCCAAAGCTCCTCCCATGTAATAAGGGATAGTATATTGTAATTCAGTGGTGTACTTTGTATTTTGGCAGTTTGAATAAATTCTTTAATTTTTTGTGGATCTGTTGGCATATCGCGATATAATTCAGTGTAATAGCGGTGTACTTCCACCTTGACCTCCTCATGGTCAGTTGCCACGGTGCCGTTGGTCTTGCAGACCTGTGTGCACATGGGCTGGTTTCTGCAGGAGTGGAATTGGTGGAAAAAGTATGTTGAACAGGTTTCGCCTTCATTTATGAACTTACCTTTGTTTGATACTTTGATTTTGTGTTGGTGTTTGAAGATGAGATAATTAAGTCATGCTGAAATTTCTGCCCATTTGCATCCCCAATTAGGGTATAGCCAGATCTCGGAGTATTTATTTCAGGTGGTCTAGTTCTGCCAAGGTACGCTTGATTGTGGCTGTGTCCGCGGTGTACTTGCGTGATGCAATATGTTGGGTTTTGTTAATTAAATTCTTTTTAGAAATTTTCCCATGTTCTAATGGGATCCAAAGTGAATGGGGCTGTGAATTCTGGGTTTGTAGCCTTGTTTTCAACCCATTCAGATATCTCAGGCAATTTTATATTTTCTGGGTGAAGCTTTCTCCAAGGCAACACCTGTGTGTGGGATTGGGTTGGCGCTAACTGCACCGTAACTAATTGGTGATCAGAAAAATTGATCTTTTTTGTTGTAAATTTAGAGATTCTTGAGTGGTGGGATTGTGGGATGAGGATGTGGTCAATACAAATCATTGATATGAGCAGTCCCTCACGTATGTTGGGTCTTGTCATATGGGGAAGGATTGGTGAATTGGGAGGAAGAGCATCCTGTAAGCCAAGAGATGCCTTCATTGTGCGATATTCATTGTCCAGGTGGGTATCCCCTGGGATTAGGCCATCAATCTGTATTGGGGTTATCCCAGCAGTTGAAATTGCCTAACATGATGATATCTGGTGGGAGGGTGAGAGTAGAAATTTTTTCAAATTTTTTTTTCTCTTGGTTACAGTGCACAGTGCGTAGATACATGCTAATGAAATTATTTCATCTTGGCATGTGATTGTTGCTACCAGGACTTGACCGTGCAAGTGTGATGATGAATTTGTAATTTTAAATTTTTTGTTGTTTTGGACTATCACCCCACAGTGAGATGTCCATACTGATTGTGATGGTGCGACCCTGGTTGACCAGGATTCTTCTTCCCCTTGTAGGCAGTGGGTTTCTTGGATGGCCAAGATGTCTACAAGAGGTTTTCGCAGGAATGCCAGTTTTTTGGCTTGGGACGTATGAGCCCTGGCTCCCGCGATATTTAACGTCCCTATTGACACTGAGGTGCCCATGGCGCCTCAGGAGCGGTTGGGAGGACCCTCTAGTCCTATCCCACCGCAGCTCATTTTGGCCATGCTCCACATCTGTACTCCAACTCTTTCACTGCCATTATTGGTTCCCTTGATCTGACGTAATGATTCAAGAGAATTGCGGTTTTTTGCATTTGCATCAACTTTTCCTGCACAGGTCTCATGTTGATTTGATGCGGGTTGTTGATTGGATTTTATATTTTTGAGGTTCAACTTTGTTGCATTGTGCACCGCATTTTCACCCAAATTTCAGTTGCATTGTTCCTCAGTATGTGCATGACTGATGACGCTTTGTGGCTCAGTCTGGTTACTGTGAAAATTTTTGACCTGGGCATATTGTTCTGATTGGTTGGTTCGGTGAAGATCTGAAATATCCTTCTAAATTTGTCCATGGTTAATGGCGGATTCCGTATGTGCCGCCGCTTCAGCCGCTGCTCTCTTGCGGGCTTTTTGTGCTGCTTTACGCTGTTTACTTATAACTGGGTCCACGATGGAGTATAGTCCATCTTCACCCCAGCGGAATGGGTGGTGGCCATCAGTCATTTTGGCGAAATTTCATTATCTTTGTCCATAGCTTCTTCACAAAAATCATTTTCCATTAAGCCCTCTTTTACAGGGCATGCATGTTCCTTGTGTCCCAGTGAGCCACAGTGGTTGCAAATGGGTGGTGCGCGTTCCAGTGTAACTTGGAATGCAGCTGACTGGCCCCCATCTGCAAAGCGTAATTCTGCTGCATGGGAAATTCTGGATAAATCCTCTTCCACTTCTGGGAAGGGGTTGATTGCAGCAATAGCTTTGCCCATGCACAGGTCGGGAATTAAGAGAAATCGCTGTAATTCAGGTTGTTGGATTTCTCCATAGGCCACAAGACCTTTGTGGAGCTCCTCCTTGATTACCTTATGAGGAAGGTTGGTGGGGAGCGAGTCAAAGGAGATAAACAAAGTTTTTGCTTTGTTCCATCTGGTGCGCGCGGTGCACACAATTTTTTTGCCCTCAGGGAGGGCAATTTCCACGCAGATTTTTGCTGCAGCATTGGCTTCATCAGCTGTTTCAAAACCAATATTGATCCAGCTGCATCCCATGTTGTTGGTGGCTACATACACCGCGTGAGGGAAAAGTGAGGGCTGTGCCTCACAAGTTTTCTCCCACAGGGTCGGTGACTCATCCCCAAGGAAGAGTCTGATCCCGTGTTCCACCTTTGACAAAGGTTGGTTGAATTGAATGTACATGTATTGCGCGTGCTTTACAGTAAATACCATAAACCCAGATGGTGTCTGAGTTTGCGATTTCTTTGCAGATTGGGTTCCTGGTCCCCCTCCAGGGCGTTTCTTGCCCTTAGTTGCACCGTTAAGTGCACCTCTTGCCGCAACACTCGCCCATGTTGTATTATTTTTGTCATTAAAGTCGCCCGTTTTTCCTGTGTGTGATTATCCAAATTTGCTGTTCAAATCGAATCATAGTAGCTAGAGTGATTGTTACAAGAAAGAAAAGCCTCAGGTCCTCCATTTCATCCGCCAATATTGTACAGGAATCACCCCATTACTATATGTGAGATTAATTTTGACTTGAGCGGATTGGATTTTCTAAAATTCCTCTGGAAATTAAAAAAGATGGGAATCTGTTGTCCTAGGATACTGATGGTTTCATACGCCATATTGACCACAGCCCAAAGCGCCACATAAATGCAGCACTGATCAACATGTTATAGTTTATTAAGCAACACCACCACTGTAGTGGCTGTGCCAACTGACCCAAACCTCAAAGGCAATGCACTGTATGCGCCCTCTGACATGGTGCTCTGTGACCCTGCGGTACCATACACTACTCTGTGATCCACATCTGGCTTCAGCGGAAGCTTAGCTATGAGCTTGGTGATATTATATTGATGAGAGCGCCAGTATCAATGAGCTCTTGAATTTTGGTACTTTGCACAAGTATGTCACAGTATGTACGTTCTGAATAAGAAGTACCATGGATATTCAATACATAAACATCCAAGGGTTTTTAATTATCCATAAAAGTGAGAATACTGACAACAACATGTGGATACTCCTGGGCAATTTTCTCTAATGAAATCGTCACTTCTACTCCCCTCTAGAGCTGCACCAGGGTTGAGGGTCTGACTTTTTAGTACCATTCTGCTCAAGTATTTGCCAAGTGTACAGTTTTTGCTCATCTCAGCAGAACTCTGAGTCTGCATTATTGGAGTCTCTCCCTCAGCTTGAGGCCAAGATATTGTAGAGGATTTGTTTATATAGTAAATTGTCAAGGTGAGTATTGGGTATAGCACAAAGTGGCTCATGAGAATCATTAGAGACAGATACATTTTTGATCTGTGGAAGCAGAGCACCCTATCTCTACTCCGCTCGACCTTGTCCCTGTTCATTCAGGGCAAATGGTACTGCATTAACATTCAGCTTACCTGGACAGCTAGATGCATATTGTCCTCGTTGGCCGCACAAGAAACAAGTATTTATAAAAAACACTCATCTCTGCATCACACCCATAGCTCCAGGTCTGAAATTAATTTGATGAATTATAACGCATCCAAGGACGAGCTGTTTGATAATAAAGGGGGCGGAAAGGACTTGTCAAAGCATTAGGTGGTCGAGTATTCCCCAATGGATTATACCCAAGTCGTTGTTTCTCCAATACTGATGTGGATTCAGTAGCAGTTGCAAGGGCTTTACGTTCCACATTTTATTTTATTCAACCGAGTCAATTTGACCAGGGGATGGGCATTACTGATGCATGTGTAGAAATGAGGAGGGAGTGAAGAATAGTAATGATTAGAGAGGATTGGGCACCCTGGGGGTACATAGGTTAACTCTTTTGCCAGCTGGAACCACCAGGTAAGGGGGATTGGTGTGCTACTCTGAGATGGTTGCCTCAGCTATGGAGCAGGTGTGAAGGAAGGGGTCCGTGTAAAGGAACCAGAGTGGGAACCATGACTTTATGAGTCTCTGCTGCCTTGGCTTCATATACCCATAGAGCCATGCTTGGAAGTGCTCCAGTAAGTGGACGTGGAATTTATTGATAACCCCATGGATGGTAGGGACCGTTCCCTTGAAGGCATCTAAGGAAATAGTGTGGATTGTCCACATTGCAAAGGGTATCAATAGGGAGTGGAGGGTAGACGGGAGTGGGGACACAAGCCAGAGCTCAAGGAGGCTCCTTGAGATAGTAAATTCTGGTCATCTTAGATCTTGAGCAGGCGCGCGACTTCTCGCCATATGGCTCTGGATGGGGGGCAGGTTTCTAAGCGGTGGTGTAGGGAGCCCTCTCCTCCACATACTGCGCAGGTTGTGTGGGGGGAGTGGGTGTGGTCCGCCGTTCTATAGGTCCTTCACAGGCAGCGCCAGGCGTTGGCTCTTACCCTCAGCTGGAGGAGTGGATGATGCGTCATCCTCTATATTGCCTTCTGTGTGGCTAGGTCGTAGGTGATGTCCAAAGCATCTAGGTCTTCAATTCTGGCAATGGTTGGGGTTGTGGCGAGTATATCTTTGTGGGGGTAGTCTTCTGGCTTTCGTAGCATGAAGTGGTATCTGAGTTATCCCCTTTCCTGCACAGTACCAGTGGAGCGACGGTCCATTCTATGCGGCAGATGGTTTGGAGGAGGCGTTTAAAGAGAGGGGGGTTCCATGCGGGCCCGTTGCATTGGGATGGTTAACGAGGTATGTTAGTAATCTGGAAGGGTGGTGTGGGTTAGGTATTTTAAATGCCTGCGCAAAGTTGGCCCTCACTGCTCTGGACTAGTGCTGTTGCGGGGGGTCTGGGGTTAGCACTTCCTCTATCCAGGTGCCCAGGATGTGGTTGGCGTGGCTCTCAAAGTCTATTAGGCCCATGCCTCCATGGGAGCGTGGACCATATAGCATTTCCACCTGGACGTGTGGTCAGGATCAAGGCCACAGCCAGCCCTGGATGAGCGCACATATTGACATTATAAAGGTGGGCGTAAATGGGATCACATGTGGGGGGAACCACAGCATTGGGAGAATGAGCGAGTTGGCAACTGCCACTCACCTGTTAGCCCCGGGGATCTACCCTTGAGTGAGGTAATTTGGTTGGATATCCGTTATAGTAGGTTATTTTCAATAATCTCATTTGCATACCCCCCTGTTTCCAGCCATATCCCAAGGTGGCGGACATGGGTGGTGGTAGGGGTTTATGTTCCACATTTTAGCACTAAAAGTGATGGATAGACGGCGTAAATGTCTAACTTATAATAGCTCCACGTCTTCCTGAAGAATATAAGACATAGCAATATACAATATACAATATGGCTTAACAGCCACCATCATCTCTATGCTCACTTCCTCATTAGATAAGATATTTGCTCCTGGGGTGGTGTGAGCCACCCCACCCGTGGTTGGTCCCACATCTATGGTGCTTAGATTTGTGCATCCCCAGTGCAGCAGGGTGAAGTACCCCAGGTTTCATCCTGAAAAGTTTCCTGCACTGGGTGCCCTAATGGGCACACAAAAACTCAAAGATATTTGCACCCATCAACACATAAGCCTCTGCCATGAACTGCTCCATGAACTCCACCAAAGACTCATTTTTTTGAAACTGGATTATCAAAAACTCTGCCTTGCGCTGAGCCATTTTCGACTTGCCACCAAACAGATGGATCACAGTCTCCTTCACCTTGGGATAGGTTACAGTACTTTTTGCAAGGTAACATGTGACCTGGTCAGCGCTTGCAACGTCCAAAGCAGATAACAACAGTTTGGCTTTCTGCCAATCAGAAGCCCCCTCTATGGCAAATTCAAACCTCTTGAAACAACCATGTATGTTTCTGTCACCGTTAAATGGGGCAGCTTTTTGCTGCAGATTTCAACCTCCTTAATACTTTATTTAATTTATACTCTGAACAGTATAGCCAATCAGTAGTTCTGCCCAAGTGGTCAGCAAGTTGGTTGGTTTGGTCACCCACTAGGTGCAGTGGGTGAAAGGCCTTAGCGAGCTGCTTGGTCATACTTTTATTTTCTTGGAAAAGCCTTTTTGAGAATGGAGTAATGTATCCAAGGCAAAATTCAGTTCCTGTGTATTGAAATAATTTGACAAACTGGGGAAGTCCCTCATCAAGGCGAGCTGGTTGCGCCATTGTTTTGAATAAAATATGAAGCCTTTTTTAAGTGTTGATCAATGGGTTTTCCTGTAGTATATACACCACTGTTAACTTTTTGGTAGATTTGCCTGATTCCGCTAAATGGGTCGCACAGAGTAAACCCACTGAGCAATAGACAAATAATATGAGGATTTCTGGCCCTTAATAAATAATAGTAATAAAGACTTAATAAGAAGCTATTGCCCCAATGGTATCACTTTATTTAAGATTCAAACTAATGGCTATTTCCATTACTTCCATAATATTTCTTCTTCCTTTGTGTAAAAACTCCTCACTCACTCTCACACTCAACTCTTTTATTTATCTGAGGTAAGATGACCAGGAGATAAACATTATTAAACTTTAAAAAGCAAACAAAATAAATCATCACTGAACAAAACAAATGAACCGCCCAAAATGAGCGGATGACACAAAATGTGAACACAACAAACCAGGTGGGACAGCGTGAAGTGCTTATTTCATCATGGTGGAAGGGGAGGGGGGATCAGGGGGCTCATCCTCAGCATTGTCTTCACCCCAAAGAAGGGCACAGGTTATGGTAGAGAGCAAGGGCATTGAGGCTTCAGCGAAATGTGGAGCAAAATCTTTGATGAGCGGGATTGCAGGAAGACAGCGGTTGACCATAAGAGAGACAATATAATTGATCAAATCTGTTTCAGATTTCATGCATGCGTTGGGGAGCCTTACAAATGTGGCGATATTGGTGCGGGTAATCTTGGCTTTGGGATTCCGTGCTACCACTGCCACGTTCTGGATGGCATTATTGGCAGCTTTATGATATTTGGTCAACATATCCTTTTGGAGCATATTGGTGGTGGAGGTGATAATGGGAGGAGGGATTCCTCCTGAGAGCATTACCACTGATTTAGTGACATCTTTGTGGAAAGAATGATAATATGGCTTAGCTGTTGCTTTAACAGCCAGCAGGTGGTCACTGCAAAATGGTTTGCATTTGGCTGTGTGGCATATAAATAAGGGGGCATTTGGCGTCCCATTCAAAAATTAACAAACCGCTAGATTTGTGGGGATGATTCTTCAATGAGATTACCTGATTTATCAATTTCAGCCAATAACTCCCATGGGTTTTGGTCATATTGAATTGGGGAATTGGTTTATGGTTGAGGTTTATTTGTTTTGTTGGAGGAAGCATGGGAGCGAACTGGGGTCCAATACAGAGCTTGATTGGAGGCATCATGTGTGGCACTGGGGTGAGGAGGAGGCTGATTGGTGGCTGCAGGCGCAGTTGCAGCAGCAGGTTTTGGGGGAGGGGAATTATGATTGTACCCTGTAAAAATTTTACTCTTAGGAGTTGATTTATTAAAGGTCAACCCTAGTATCTTTCTACTGCACAGGTTTGGTTTCCTCATGCACCTCGCGTTGTAAAAATATATACAATCTAATAATAGTATGACAACTATTATCCATAGTCGAGTTAGAATTATCTTCAAGCCC
>JAKSZP010016640.1:0-23622 GCA_022478985.1 Massospora cicadina | reverse complement strand
TTTGGACATATGGAAGTCAAGATTATTGTCCCAAGGATAGTTTAGAAACCTCAGTTGTTACTATTAAGGTAAAATTGAGGATCAATTCCACTATCTAACTGACTCAAAAATGGAACTGGTCCCCTATTGCAATAGGGATTTTAACTAGTTTTCCCTCTTTTTTACCATATAACCCAAAACCTTACTAATGGTAGGGTGTTGGGTTTTTTATGTTTCTTATTTCCATATTAGTTTTTTAAAAATGTAATATTTTAACACTGTCTCAATTGGTTATTTATATTTAAAATGACATATGAGCAATAATTGTCTTGATTGGATCATGTCCAAAACCCCTTTCAAAGCGCCCACCCATAATCCCCTGAAACCAGCGGTGACTTGTGGACCTTGAATGGAACTATGGGTCTTGGCATACTCACGCAAAAGCCAGGTCATTTCTTAATACGTTGGGTTCCTAACATTTCAACCCAACCTAAAGTTATAAATGTTTAGTTGCTGTTTCAATTTGTCTTGACTTTTAATGACTCTGCCACCAACCTAAGTTTACTTTCTTTTTTAAGAGTGCTCCTTAGCTGCTGTCTATGGAATACTCTTAGTACAATTACCCAGAAGGCCCTATTAGCTTAGGCAGCATAGCCCAAAATTCCTGTGTCACCCTAACCTCACTGTAACCCCCCAGAGTTTGTGGGCCCCCATAGTTTGCTCAAATTAGGCCTCATCCAGGTGTTGGAACTTGATAACAGGGGAGAGATAAGCGATATAATGATATATATTTCTGAGGGAGGGGTGAACCTTATGCTTTTGACTATTGCACCCGTTGCCCCTGTTGGGACCATGGGTGTAATAACTTGTATCCCTCAATATTTTGAGGCCAGGGGACCTGAAGTTTCAGGGTGTTGGATTGCCTGTTTTTGCTTTACTTGGTTGAGAAGTTTTTTTTTCAGATACTACGTCTGGAGAGGCAATTACCAATAAAAATATATCAGTTTTAACATAAAATTGTGAAAAGGAGAAAAAGCGTAAAGTTTATTAGCTTAATACCAGCTATGTAAGGGTAATTGGGAAGGTGTTTTTGGAAAATATAAAAAGCCCAAGCCTAGATCTAATAAAATAAATGAATTGGGGATTCTGTAACAGCCCAATTATCAGTTGAATTGCTTGTGCTCATATCATGGCACAGGTTTGATCCCCAAGGTTGGGTAGCTCCAAGGAAGCATAATTCAACTGTGTCATTCAAGTTGATCTCTGACATTGATAATTGTTGACTTTCATAAGGTATTATCTTCAACAGAAGTTTAAGCTTTTTAGTTGAAGCATGATTGATCTCCTGCTTTGATAATTGTTAACTTTTTTTGGGGATTATCCCCAACAGAAGTTTGGGCTTTTTGGTCAGATTGGGATCGATTCCCATGATTCAATGCATCTGAATCTGCCATTTGGGTTAAATCCTGACAATACCCCCTCTATATTTTGGCGCAGGGGGGAAAATGGATGGAGAAAGTGACTATGTATGCAGTTTACAACTGTGCCCTGAACAACCTCTAGGATTGAGTGTTCATTGCCCCATCTATATATGACTCAATAAGGCCCTGACCAGTTGGTGCCCAGTTTGTAATCATGACTCTAGGCCAGTGATGGTAGAATAGAATGAGGTCACCAAGTTGGAAGCTGTGTAGGGGATCATGCTTATCATTAAATTGAGCAGTTCCTCTACTGGTGTTGGCGGACAAGTTTTCAGCAGCTAGGGCCTGGAGTCTTATGATCTCATTTGCAATACTTCACATAGAGACTTCAGGTGCTTCAGGAGAAGCTTGGTCAAGCATTACCTAGACTTTAGAAGGCAGATGTGGATTTCTGCCATACAATGCATGGAATGGCGACATCTTAGTGATTTGATGATAGCTGATCTTGCAGGCCAGAATTGCACTAGGCAAATATTAGGGCCAATGAAGGGGATCAGTTATAGCCATTTTCTGGAGGGTTGCAGTAGAGTGCCATTTACCCGCTCTACCATTCCATTGGTTGTAGGATGGTAGGGGGTGGAGAATACCTGTGTGGCTCCCATCAGGTCAGCTAAATCTTTTACCAGTGTCAAGAGGAAATTTTATCTGTTATTGGAAAGAATGATGTTAGGGCACCCATGCTGGGTGATAATCCTATTATACAAAAATGTGGCAGTGGCCTTTTCCAAGGCGGTGGGGAGCAATATGGCTTTGATCCACTTAGATGGTCTATAGCTAGTAGGAGGAATCGGTGTCAAATGGAGGCTTGAGGAAAGGGTCCCAAAACATCAATGCTAATAGTATGGAATGGTTGACAGGGTGGTACCACTGGATGTTGAGAGTGGGGATTAGATTCAGCTTGGCTTTTACATACCAGACAGTAATCCAATACATCCTGGATAGAGACAAGAATTTCCTCCCAATTACATTGAGTTTTAAGCCACTGGTAGGTTTTCTAAATTCCCTCATGGCTGACTTGCCAATGTTCCTCTAATATGACATCAGTTTGAGCCAATGGTCTTATATAATGCACCCATTGTTTAGACACAAGTTTGCACAAACGACCATTCTTGATTTGGAGATTTGCCGATATTTTTGCTAATTCCTTTTGGAGGGTCGGGGATTCATCCTCTTATAACTGTGGTTGGGTTAGGAGGTCATAGAGTTGATCTTATTCAGGGTCAGTTATAGTTAAAACTGGGAAGCTGAGATAGAAAATCCGCGTTTTGGTGTATAGCCCTTGTAGATGGATGATGGAAAAGTCATCGTTTTGAAGTTTTAATGCCCATAAGGCAAACCTTCTGTTGGGGTCCTTAATTTGCTGTAGCCATTTCAGGGAAGTATGGTTGGTAATTATAGTGAAATGTTTCACATATAGATAAGGTTGGAAATGCTTAATAGCCAATAATACCGCCAAGCATTCACATTCTATAATGCTATAATTACGTTTGGCTTTAGATAAGGTCTTGATGTAGTAGGCGATGGGATGATCCACTAAATTCTCATCATGTTGAGATTGTATGGCTCTGATAGCAATATTGCTAGCATCAGTAGAGAGGAGGAAGGGTTTATCAAAATTTGTATGAATAAGTACTGGAGAGTGGGAGAGAAAGATGCGTAGCAGGTTTAAGGCCTGCTGTTGCTCTTCTTTCCACTGAAAGAGTACTCCTTCCTACAGTAGATACACCAGAAGCTCAGATGTGTCACAAAATAGGGGATAAATTGGTGATATTAGCCCTTTATTCATAGGAAGACTTGTACATCTCATAGGGATTTAGAGGGAGTTGTATTAGCAATAGCCAAGACCTTAGCATCCATTGGGGATATTCCAGCTTTACTGACCTTATGAACCAAAAATTCCATCTCAATCTGAAAGAGAGAGAATTTTGACAGCTTTAGTTTTAATGACAACTGCTATAACCGCTGAAAGACTTGACTGAGATGGTCTAGACGTTTAGTAAAGGTCCTTGAAAAAACGGCAATATCATCAGGATAAACTAGTACACAGGAGAGTAATAAATCGCCTAGTAGTCTGTCCATAGTGCTTTAGAGGGTAGCAGGGGCGTTACATAACCCCTGAGGCATTTGAGTGGGATCCATTAGTCCTTCACTTGTGATGAGAGTGCATTTTTCCCGATCTTCTGGTGACAAATCTACTTTCCAGTATCCACTGGCGAGATCCATAGCTGAGAAGTAGTGGGATCCTGAAATTAAGCGTAAAAGTCTTCTATACATGGCAGGAGGTAATTATCTTTGCGAGTGATAGAGTTGAGGTGGCAATAATCCATAACAACCCTTTGACCTCCATCCTTTTTCTGAATTAATAAGAGTTTGGAAGCCCATGAGCTTTTGGAAGGCACAGATACCTGGCCTTCAACAGTTGCTGTAACTCAAAGGCCGCTTAAGCTTCCTCCACTTTGGATTTTGACATGGTTGGGATTTAAATGGAGGGTGATCCTCAGTTTCAATTTGATGTACTACTCCAGACATTTTCCAATAGTCACTTAGTCCCAAGAAAAAATATCGCCATATTCCTTAAGGAGATTTTTGACATCTTGACGTTTGTTTGGGGTAATATTATCCCCAATTCTACTGTCAACCAAAGCTATGGTGAGTAGAGGAATGAATTCTAAATCCTGTAACGAGCCAAAAATATTTACATTGGCAATACTCTTAATGGGACATAGTTTTACATTAGCTATAGGGGCATGTTGAGGGATCTGGAGAGTTTTAGTGGTTAAATTCCATAATAGAATAGAGATAGATTTCTTGTAGGCAGGATCCAAAATCTCTTGTCAGGTCAACGCTATATTGATGGAAGGGTTTGGGTGTCCACTAAACTCCAAAATTTGATTAGGAGGGGTAAGAATCTGAATCCCCATATTTACAGTATCTTGTGAGCCTAAGGGTATTGTAATAGAATGAGGGGTATATAGAGGAATCCCCTCTTCAGCATCCACAGCCTCTGGGGTAGCTTAGTTTTCCCCCCTAAGACTTGGCATTCAATTTTGCAATTAAAGGATGGGCATTAGAGGAAACATGTCCATTTTTAGGGGCTCCTTTATTTTTGATGGGGATTTTGAATATTAACGGAATTCAATACCCCTAGTAGGGATAGGTATTTTTACTTGTGGTTGATGATGCAGTTAAGCTACCGAATCAGTTGGACCCCAATAAGCAAATCATAAGCATCATTTTCTAATGCAATAGCAGGGGAAGTAATCAAGAGTTTCCCAAAGCGAAGGGTAAGGCAGAATACGCTCCAATCGCCTTAGTAGACTGACTACCTGCTGTTCCATATTCAGCCTCATGGATCAAGTCTGGAGCCATTTTTATCTTTTGGATAAGTTGGGAGGAAGTAACATTAACCGGTGAGCTTGTATCAATTATTACCAGAACTTTAACCTTATGTATGACTACCTCAACTCCAACTATCAAAGATCCAAACTTGGAATTAACAGCTAGTAGACTGTCAGTAGGTATTTGTAATGAAGCAAGCGGAGGATTCTTCCAAGGACAAAATTGGGGCTATTCAATATATTTTAATGTTTTGTCTGTCTGCGCTTACCTTTATATAGAAGAGTTGACTGTAACAGTTTGATAGGGCAACTAACCAACATAAAAGTAAGAGAACGGGAGGTGTTTATTTCCTTGGATAGAAAAGGGTATGTCAACTTCTGCAGGGGCAGCTAACTCAAAACAACCTGAATTGCTGGGGATAGAGATAGAGCTAGAACAAGAGTCTTGAGACACTTGTTTTCCGTCAGCATAGGGAGACTCTTGCCCTAAACTGACTGATCTTTTTCCAACTCATGTTGAAAGATGCGGCAGTCTGCTACAGTGTGGTTGTTTCTTCTGCAATGAGTGCAGTATAATTCAGGTGTAGGCAAATTGGGGGTGTAACGGTTAATACTTGGGACTGGGGCTTATTGGTGTTAAAACGAGGTGGCCCAAAGGGTTTATATATTTCAGCCAGAATTTCCAATATAGCCTCTTTAATATGGAGGAGGGATGTTAAGTTAGACTTCACCGCTTTAAGATAAAGTACAATATTAAGCATACATTTAAACGCTGACAACGCAGCGGTGATGGCATCATCTAACATAAGATGATTCCCTGCAACCAGGTTTGTGTTTTGAGGTAAAAATGGTGGGCGAATTCACTGATAGATTCCCCCCAATTAAGGATGATACCCATAAAGGTCTGTTTTTGGTTGGTTAAGATTAATTCACTTCTGAATTCCCAAAGCAAGGCAGTCTTGGAATCATTCCAAGTATGGCAATGCATCAGATGGGGAGCCATAATGTCTTGAGCCATGAGACTAAGGCAGTTAATTAGATGTTTGAGTCACAGGGTGTCAGTGGCTTCTTCCATAGCATTTTCATAACAAAATATGAAAGAGAAGATGCTCCATTCGCCTGGGACATACTTCTTTTTGAATGACGGTTTGAACATACCACTGGGGGGTTAATGGTTTTTTAAATTTATTGCGGGGAAGGCCGACCGTGGGATGGACACTTCCAAATATGACTCAGAAGAGACAAAACTTAGTACCAGGGGAGGCACCCCAAAGAAGCGATGCTATCTCTTGTTGCCAGCGGGAACGCCACTTATGGGGAGGGGGAGGAAACGTGTGGAGGGGCCATAGCCACAATTGAGCACGTGTGGAGGAAGGGGTCTGATTTGATGAACCAGACTGGGAACCAGGAAGAGACCAGCTGTTGGTGACGCGGTGGGAGGTATCCAAACATCCACGCTTGAAAGTGGTCCACCAAATGGAACCGGAATCTGTGTACCGCTTCTGGGAGGGTGGGGGTGGAGCCTGCGATGGCATCTAAGACAATCGTGTGGATGGTCCACATGGCAATTGCAACCACCAAAGCATGAAGGGAGGGCAGAAGGGGGGAGGCCGTTGATAGAGCGAACATATCTCTTGACAGACTGAAGGGATGCGTTTGATCCTGGCCCAGAAAACGTTGAACTTCGCGCCATATCACTTTAGAGGTAGGACACTTCTCCAGGCGGTAAAACAGCGTTCCATACTGGCCACACATGACACAGGATGAGTGTAAAGAGTTAGAGAGCTCAGCTGTACGGTACACCCGCCTCAGGCAGCGCCACACATGGGAGCGGACTTGAGGTTGCAACAGAAGATGGTGTACATATTTCCAGATATTTTTTTGGGTCTCAATGGAGTAAGGGATGTCCATCATGTCCAGGTAGTCCACCCTGGATAGGACATGGGGTCGAATGGGGATCACGCCATCATGGATGGGTAGCCCCTGTACCTCTTGTGTGAACTGAGGAGAGGGGCGGCCTCTTTGGGTTGTATGTCCACTAATACGAATTCTCCACTCAGCGCTCCGCATGGAGGGGAGGATTCGTTTGTAGTGGGTTTTAGTCCCGTGAGGACCTGTGGCCGATGTATGTGAAGCGAGGTATTTCATCAGGGAGTGGGGGTTCGATGGATTGTTGAGGCCCAAGGCGCGGGAGAAGTTGGAGCGGGCTGCGCGGGACCAGTGTTGGGAGGGGAGTGTAGGGGTGGTGACGGCCGCAATCCAGGTACCCAGGATCTTGGTGGCATGGGCTTTAAAAGTCAAGCAGGCCCATGCCACCATGATGTTAAGGGCCAAACATGACCTCTAGCTGCACTGGTGGAAGGCGGCCCAACCAAAGCCATCCTTGCAGCAAGGCATACAAGGATTTGAAGGAGCTTGGGGAGAAGGGGATGGCGTGGGCTCTGAACCAGACTTTGGAGAGGAGCATGGAGTTGGCTAAAACAATCCTGCCAGTAAGGGAAGTAGGGTGGGCTCTAAGAGAGGCGATTCGCTTCGTCACGTTATCCAGAATATGGCACTCCATTACTGCTGACGCATATCCGCCTGCCTCCATCCACACGCCCAGATGGCGTACTGGTCCTATGGTAGGACGTGGCACGAAGGGGAGCACCGGTGGGGCGGTGTGTTTTGAATTAGTAGGGCGAGGACGTGGGCGAGCAGATGGGCCGGGTTGGGAACTAATTGCTGGGGCCCAGCAGTTCTGAAACTGACCAAGGAGGATGATTTCGGTTTTGGAAGCGTTTAGTGCCGCGTTGCCTACCCAGGAATACTCCTGGATGAGAGCTTCAAGCGCGCGTGCATCTTGATTATTAGACACCCCCACCACACAATCATCTGCGAACGCCATTATCTTGACTGGGGCTTGGCCTGGCACGTGGACCCCAGTGAGTTGGGCATTCACATTTCGCAGTAGTGGGTAAGGCTGAAGTTGTATAAGAGTGGGCTGAGGGGGTCCCCTTGTCGCAAGCCCCTTTGAGGGCGGACTACTTCCATTAGGAAGCCAGGGCCACGCACTGCCATTGTTGCAGATTCTGTGAGCAGAATTACCCAGTTGATGAAGCGAGGGGGTAGGCGGAATTGATGGAGGCAGGCCTTGAGGTATTCCCAGTTTACTCTATCATAGGCCTTTTGTTGGTCCAAGAATACAAGTGCCCCAGAGGATGTGGACTGAAATACATTAGCCACAGAGTGCACTTTATCCCAAATAGACCTTCTGGGGATGAAACTGAATTGTTCTGGGGAGATGGTGGCAGATGCTACAGTCCCTAAACGGTTAGCCATGATTTTTGTTAAAATTTTGGTGTCTGTGTTTGTTAGAGAAATGGGGCGCCAGTTGGCTAAGTCTAGCTTATCCCCTTTCTTGAAGAGTGTGACAGTGAAGGCCTCATGTCCTCCTGGTAGGAGGCGCGTTTCCATCAGGCTTTAGTTATTTGAGGCGAGCAGCAATGGGGATATATATTTGAAATATTTTTTGTAGAACTCATATGGAATGCCATCTGGGCCTGGGCATTTTTGGTATGGTGCACCGCGAATGGCTGTCCATAATTAATTCGGAGTAATCAAATTCATTATTTCTGGGTATCAGAAAATGGAGCAGATGTGGGCTCGGTCAAGAAATTCCGCCACTTCAGCTGGCTGAATTGGGTCAAAGCACTACAACTTGGAGTAATACTGTTGCATTTCAATTGCCACTTCGGCCAGTGTATCCGCAATGGAATTATCTAATCTTTGCACCTGTGTGCAGGCCATGCTCTGGCGTGGTGCAAATTTTTTTTTAAAGAAATGTGTGGTGCACTTGTCACCTTTTGTGATGCATATGGCCCTGTACTGAACACAAACCTGATGTTTGTGTTGTCTTTCAAGTGCGTTGATGTGGGCAGCTGCCTCCACCCACTTATGTCCTCATGCAGAGCTGTATCCTGTAACTGGGATGTTGGACTCCAAGTGTGCCAATTCTGCCAGAGTGCGCGAGATAATCGCTGATGTGGCTCGTGAGTGTCTGGAGGAGAAATGGCGAGAGTGGCGGATGGTGTCATCTTTGAAAGTTGCCCATGTGGAAATGGGGTCCGCGCAAAATGGTGCAACAAACTTTTTTGCCATAGTTGCCTCTTCTACCCACGTGGAAAATCCTGGTGACATGAGCTTGAGGGGGCGGATTTTGTACCAATATGGGGCCTTAGCAGCTGTGACAGGTAGGTGGTAGGTTAGCGATACCAGTTGATGGTCAGAGAATTCCAATTTTGTTGTCTTGAAGTGGGCATGTGGGGTTGGAATTTCGCCAGCATTAGAATAATGTCGATGCAGGTCATGGACCTTAATTGGCCATTGTGGACGTGGGGCCATGTCATGTTTTTGAGCAGTGGGGCATGACGCAGCAGCGCATCCATTAACCCAAGGGTGGCCTTTAGAACGCATAGTTCTATGTGACCCCGGGGGCATGGGGTGAGGAAGGCCACCGGTCCATTGGTGTGCTTAGCCAACAGTTCATGTCGCTGACTATAAAGGAGTCTGGGGGTAGCAGGAGGGATTTGACCAATGGGAAAAATTCCTGACGCTCGCATGCACCATTTGGGGCATAGATGTTGATGATTGCATGTGCTACGTCAGCCCACGAGAAGGTGACAACAAGCACTCAGCCATTTAGGAATGTTTCTGAGGATAAAAATTTGAAAAAATTATTTTTCCGAATTAGCACCCCACAGTGCATTGACCAAAAGGATAGGGATGGGAGGAGCATTGTTTTCCAAGCTTCCTTGGAACCTCGTGGACAGTGGGACTCCTGGATGGCCAGTATATCCATGGGTAAATTGTGTTGTGTATAACTCATTTTCCTAGCCCGGGATGGGGAGGCCTTGAGTCTGGTGATATTCTATGTCCCTATGGTGAAGGTTTCCCCCATCACACCTTAGGTGCGGGGGTGGGCACCCAGGCCCACCAACCTCTTCTAGATCCCCGCGGGCCTTCACATCAGTGTGAGTGTTAGCAGCAACGCTATCAGAGTTTTTGTTGATTTTTGTGGAAAGAGTCGCGTTGGCTTTAGCCTTCACTTTTTGTTTTCCCAACATCGGACGAATTTTTTGCGGTGCGGGTGAGTTTGGTGCACCGTTGAGCAGGTCAAAATTTTTTTCAGTTGGGATGGGTCCCAAGTAGGTTTCAATTGGAGCTTGGGTGCAACAATTGGGTGAGATTGAATCTCCCATCAGATCCTCAGATTGAGTGGCCCACTCGGCATGGGCTTCACAATCTGATTGGTTGATGGATTCCTGAGTTGCTTCTGCCGCTTCCTTGGCCGCGGCCCTATGGGCCTGCTTGGCCTTCTTCTGCTCTTGTGGGGAGATAGGCTTTACTAGTAGGTAGCAGCCTTGTGCTCCCCACGGGAAGGCCTCCTTGGTGCTTGCAGTTGGTTCGTAGTGCACCTCTCCAATGGCCATGGCTGCTGAGGGGTGCTCTTGGAATGTGACGCCCTCCTTGATGGGGCATGCGTGTGCCTTATGGCCAAATGCGTCACATTGGGTGCAAATGGGGGGCGCGCTGTCCACAGTCACCCAGAATGGGTGGGTGGTATGCCATGCAATATCAATAAAAGTGGAGTGCAGGATCTGGGTTAGGTCCTTCATGATCTCCTCAGTTGGGGTCAGAACTGCAATGGCTTTGCTGGTGCACAGGTGTGGCATCAGTGTGAAGCGTTGCATTTTGTAAAGATTGTATTTCGCCATATATGGCGAGACCATCTTTCAGGTGTTGTTCCAAATTGTCACCTTTTACCGTAGTAGGCAAAAAGTTGAACGTGAGGAAAATTTGGTTTGATTTTGTCCATCTGGTGCATTTAGTTTCAATGGCCTGTTGCCCTTCAGGGAGGTCAACCACTACGCGCACCGCTGCAGCCTCATCTGCTGCCGTTTTGCTTTTGAACCTAGGTCCAGCCAACCACGTGACATGGAGTGAGGTGCAACGTACACCGCGGTTGGGAAAATTGTGTGTACATCTTCACAAAATTTTTCCCATAAGGCCATTTTTTGGATGTCCATAAACATGCGGACTCCAAATTCCACCGACGAAAGTGGCTGGGAGTGTGGCGTGTTGATGTACTGGTTGCATCATGCTTGCCATGCGAGTATCTCTGGGGAAATAGTGACTTCCAGTTTCTTAGTATTTTTGTCAATTTCGCCAGATTCTCTGGGGCGTTTTCAAACGTTGGAGGCCGCGGGCCTTCCACCTGCTCCTCTTACCTTGCTTGCCCAACTGCTCCCTGACATAGGCGCAGACTAATCTCCTCTGTGAGATTATCAAACTAGATTCAGTCTTAAATTGAATAGGTTGCAATAGTGATTGCAACGAGAAAGAAAAAGTGGGAGGGGGTTAGTGGTCAAACAACGTTTATTGACATAGGGTGACCATTTTCATCTTAAGGGGAACTTTTATATCTGGACGTTTCATAAGGATGGAGGGCATCCACTTTATTTTTTAAGGTGTTGATATCCTCAATTATTAAGTCTACCAAATCCTGGGAGGCACAAAGGGCCGATTTGGTGGCAACAAGAGGTTTATATATGCCAAATTTCGCTTTTGAGCTCAGTAGTCACATCTTAAAATTTGAGTTGGTGTTGCTCAAAGGTGAGAATTCGTTTCTCCATCCTGCACATCATAGTGGGGAAAATATCCAAGAGTTCAAGGCGTTCCTGATCTAAAATGATATTGGACGCCAGATTGTTATTGTTCATAGTTGGGTTTTTTAGATATATTTCACTGTGAACTCAAGGTGTACCTGGCAGGGAGCACCAGTTTTGTCAGGACCATGGGTTTAATAACTTGTATCCCTTAATATTTTGAGGCCAGGGGACCTGGAGTTTCAGGGTGTCGGATTGCCTGTTTTTGCTTCTCTTGGTTGAGAAGTCTTTTTCCAGATACTACATCTGTAAAGCAATTCCTAATAAAGATATATCAATTTTAACTTTAAATTGAGATAAGGAGAAAAAGCGCAAAGTTTTTTAGCTTAATACCAGCTATGTAAGGGTAATTAGGGGAGGTGTTTGGGAAAAATATAAGCAGCCCAAGCCTAGATCCAATAAAATAATGAATTGGGGATTTGGTGACAGCCCAATTATTTTAGTTGAATCGCTTGTGCCCATCTCATAGCTCAGGTTTAAACTTCAAGGTTGGGTAGCTCCAAGGAAACATGATTCAACTGTGTCATTAAGGGTTGATCTCTGACTTCATTAATTGCTGAATTTCATTGGGGATTATCCCCAACTTAAGTTTGGGCTTTTTGGTCAGATTGGGATCAATTACTGTGATCTGACACATCCAAATCTGCCATTTGGGTTGGAATCCTGACAGCCCCTGAAAATGCACAAAGTAGTATTGAGTACAAAAACAAGCAGTTACTCCTCACAACATGGACCTAGGTTATCACACTGAGGCTAGAGTCCCACCACAGGGGTCTGAAAGAGCTATAATGGTTCATTTGGACTAATCCCACACTGAGGTATCTTCCCCGCTCCAGGATATTTCAGATAAAGTTTATGGAGGTGGAAATCAGCATAGACCTAGCAGCCCCAGCTCTCACTACAGCCCACATTACAGCTGTCAAGCAGGTGGAGGAGAAGCATCACGCTAACCCATTTATTATGATCTTTCAATAGTCGCCCTTATCTGACCCTAAAGGTCCTAAATCTGCACCCTTTGTCTTATGCCCGGCTGCTGCTGTGCCCAATCAATTCACTGACAGAGGAGGCAGGGTGCGCAACCCCACCAGGGTTACCCTGTCTGGAATAACCCTTTGCTCCATTAATTAGCTGAATGACGTGGATTGTACTTGATTCTTGTTCCCCAATCACATTCATGTAGGGCACTAGATGGTGACTTTAATGGCCTTAGTATATACTGGTGCCTCTGGGATTTGCATTGACCTTAAGGTAGTGCAGGCTTTAGATCTTGAAGTCACTTCCAGTTTTACCTGTCTTGGGGCGTCACAAGTCCCTATGGTTACACTCCATCTATATAAACCCTTGCAATTTGTGGCCCACAAATATGAATTTATGGCACAATAAACGGCAATCTTGAAATTGTGTCACCCAGTGATTTTGGGGGTATAATGGTGGTTCCGCCAGTCAGTGAGTGTTGACTTAGAGCGGAATATGCTAGCATTCTCCTCCAAAGCTCACTTGGGTGAAATCCACCTTCTTCCCACCCTGCAACATTCATTGTACTAAAGGCTAGCATAAATTAACTTTCCACAGTTATTGTGCTCGAGTTTTCTACTTTGCCACTTAGCCTCGCTCCATTAAGTCAGTTTTTGATGTGTAAGGAGCCAATAAGCTGCCCTAATCACTCAGAATTTGATCTAAGTTTCCAGTTAATAGTGGATATGATCACAATCAATTATACCCTATATCCCTAGATGTCTGTAGAAGGTCAGTATTTGAAGACGTGGATTGTTGACATGGTGACGTAGGAGTGAATGGTCAATAAAACCTCTCCTATGTTCTCTTTTGTGGTCTTTTCCCAGAAGCCAGATGGTACTTTAATACCATGAATAAATTATGGACTCTTGAATAATGTGATAGTTTCTGATCCTTACCCTTTGCCCTTGGAGGCAGCGATTTCCCAAGCAATTTCTAAATCAATTTTGTTCTCCAAACTTGATCTGGTGAATGCTTTCCATCAGGTGCAGGTCAAGGCTGGCCAGGAGTTGCCTACTGAAATTATAACTGGAATGACATTACCAGATTAAAGTTATGCCCTTTAGATTGAAAACCCCCAGCTGTATTCCAGCGGTAATTCAATGACACCCTTGGGGATCTTAGATCATTCTGTGAAATTGCATATGTGGACGACATCTTAATTCACTCTCCCAATGGAAGGCATGCTAAGGATTTGGTGGCTGTAGCAGCTGCACTCCAAAAATCTGGACTGGTGGACAAATTTCCTAAAAGTAAATTATATAAGGATAAAAGTTTAGTTCCTAGGTAGCTTAATCTTTTAGGATGGGTATGCCATTGCGCCTTCCAATTTGGAAGCTATATGCTCCTGGCCCACCCCAGTAATGCAGAAGCAACTGTGGAGCCTTTTAGGTTCAGTTGCTTACCTTAAAAATTTGTCACCAGCTATCTCAGAGCTTGGCGCACCCCTTCACCTCCTCAATGGTAAGAATGCCCCATTTGTTTGAACCCCAGAGTGCCAAATGGTTTTTGAAGCAATAAAAGTTACCTTCAATTCTTCTCCCATTTTGCGTCATGCTGATGATAAAAATTTTTTTATTTTGGCATGCGGTGCCTCTGGTACTGTAGTATGTGCTATCATCCTGCAAGAACATGAGGGTCTTGAACACCCTGTGATTTACTTTTCTAAGAAGTTTAATGTCATCAAGAGCGATAAGGCTATATATAATAAAGAGTTAGTGGCGGTGTTATGGTATTTAATGCACTGGCAGATACTGTTACAGGTTACAAAGCATACAGCGGTTTGCGCACAGACCACAGGTCATTTACTTATTATTGTTAACCTCAGAAGTTGGCTCACAGACAGACTATGGCCCACCATGACATTCTTAGGTTCAACTTTATGTATGAGTTTGTCAAGGGCCACCCATATTTTACCTGATCTTGTGAGATAAATTTCTTAATAAATTCCACTGTGGAGACAGGTCCTGAGTTAATAACAATAAGTTCCCCTGAGAATATCATAGCTCCCCTACTTCCAGCCATTGCCATGGTTGCACTCCCATTCTAGAACCTACACCCAAACCAAAGCCCAAATCAAAGCCCAATTCCAAATCTAAGTCCAAAATCGAGTTCAAATACTACAGTTCCACATCCCCAATATTCCTGATACTCCTGTTGAGCTGGTGGGTGAAGTTACTCCATCAGAGATAGTCCAGCTAGTGACTGAAGTTACCCCATCTGATCAATCCATGTTGTCCTCTACCAGCGAGGGCTCTCTCCTGGATACTGTTTTGGCATCCCAGTCCATAGATCTTAAAGGGAAGGAGCTCCTAGGGAAGATTGAAGCAGGTACAACCCCTTCTGGATGGTATTCCCAAAAAGATAGGGTAATCTATTTTTGCGACAAGGTATGGGTTCATTCTGAGCTGCATTCTCGCGCCAAAGGGAACATCATGATCCCCCAACCATGGGGCATCCCGGTGCTAAAAAGTGCATCAATTTTATCAATCATGGGTATGATTGTAATGGATTAACAAAGGACGTTCACACCTGGATTGAGCAATGATTAGTCTGTTACATATCCATGTCAGATAGGACAGGGCGTAACGACCTTCTCCACCCTCTCCAACATACGGCTAGTTCATGGACATCTCTGTCAGTGTATTTCATTGTAAGCTTACCCATATCTTATGGGTATGATGCAACCATGGTGGTGGTAGATCGTTTTGCAAATTATGCCATCTTTATCCCTTGTTTGAAAACCACTACTGCTGAGGAAATGGCACAGTTGTTTGTAGAACATGTATTTGCCTTGTTTGGGGTCCCACAGGAAATAATCAGCGACAAGAGACCTCAGTTTACCTCACTTTTTTGGGATGCCTTGTGAGATATGTTGAGAATTATACCATGCAGATCATTAGACTATCATCCCCAATTTGATGGCCAAATGGAGCGTACTAAACATTCATTAGAGCAGTATCTTTAATGCTATGAAACTCTCTCAAAACACATGAGCAACGGGATTTCCTTTAAGCCCAATTTTCTTATAACAACTCCTCAATTCGTCAACAGGAGTGTCCTCTATGTATGCTAATCTGGTATACAATCCCGCTTTCACCATTGGACCTTAGACGCAGAGTAATATCTAGGAGAAGATACCTTCTTCACCTACATTTAGAAGGTCTACCATCAAAATCTATAACCAAATGACTAAATTGACCAATGACGCCAAGAGATTTTCAGATAAGAAGCAACGTGAGGCACCCAACTATCAAGAAGGGGATCTGGAGATGGTAGACAATAAGAATCTGCACCTCAAGGTACACTATCAGAAATTAGCTTGCAAAAGGGCAGGGCCATTTCCTAATGCAAAGGTACTGAACAAAGGCGCTTTCCACTTGGAACTACCCCCTCATTGAAAAATCCATACCTCATTTCATGCTTCCTCTCTCTCTCCCTTTAAAGACAAGAAATCAATGGAGGTAAAGCCCATCATGGTGGAGGGAGCCCCTAAATTTGAGGTAGAAAAACCTTGGATTCAAGGTAGGTTAAATAAAAAATACATTAACTGGTGTCATGGAAGGGATATCCAGAATATGAGAACAGCTTGTCCCATACAAGAACTGTAACAACTGTCAGGAGTTACTTAAGAAATTTTGCAAGGAGAAACCAAGTGATCCTGCACCTGACCCACCTAAGTCCGCCACCCTAGCTGCCATCAAACTCCCCACTCCTCACAAAAATTATGCCCTTGTAAAAGCACCTGAAGGGGGTGTTAGCCCCACCTGTAAAGGAAAGGGTACTGTAAGGCCTCAGGGGCCAGCCATCAATCTGGACAGGGGTGTTCGCCCCTTTAGAACCAATAAGAGTTCAATTCCCAAGACCCTTCCTCACACCCAGATCTCTGACCTAGGGCATACCCTGGATGAGAGATGAGTGACTGCTGCTCCTCCCTGTTTGCCACATGTTGTTCTCACACTTCCCCCAATCAAAACTCATCATAGTATCAAAATCTGCAAGTTTTCTAAGAAAAATATAAGCAGCTTCATGAAGACTTTAAGAGGATTCAGAAGCCCCCCACCACATTTTTTCATTCTCTGCCACAAACTGGTAGTTCAACCTGAAGGTAATTGACAGGGGAAAACTTACCTAGAAATTGAAACTCAAGCAAAAAGTTAAGTGAAAAGGTCAAAATTGGGGGTCAAACTGACACCCCATTCTGAAATCAAAAAGCTGAATTTGGACATTTGGAAGTCAGGAAATCGTCCCAAGAATAGCTCAGAAACATTGGTTTTTAAAAACAAGACAAAATTGAGGATTAAATCCATTATTTCATAGATTTGGAAATGGAAATGGTCCCCTATTGCAATTGGGCTTAGTAGCTAGTTTCCCCCCTTTTAATTATATAACTCAGCACCCTGCTATTGGTATAGCGTTATATTATTTTTATCTCTTATTTCCCACATTAGTTTGTTAAAAACTATTATTTAAACTTTCACAATTGTGAAATATTATATATAAAACGACATATGAGCAATAGTTTTCTGGGTTAGAGCACGCCCAAACCCCTTCCAACGCGCTCACCCATAATCCCCTGAAACCAGCGGTGACTCGTGGGCCTTGGCTGGCCCTATGGGTCTTGGAGTACCCACAATAAAAGTCAGGTCATCCCTTAGCATCTGGGTTCCTAACAAAAGGTTAGTCAAATCAAATAAGATTAACTTTATCTCTGAGATGACTAATTGGATACAATTAGTTAAATCTTTATCAAATGATTATGTCATTTAAATTGAAAGATCAACTGATGACCACTAAGTTATGACAAAGTAAAATTATTTTAAAGAGCTCTGATTGGTCTATTGCCTTATATTAAAAAGTTGCTTTTATCAATTTAAAACATGATATTCAAATCAAAAATGCATCAGTTTAATATGAATTTTTCAAAATTGCAACAATACTAATTATGAAAACTTATTTCAGATTCAGTGAACTTTTCTCTCTCGTTGCAATCACTTTTGCAACAAATTCAATTAAAGTCTTATTTTAGTTTGATAATCTCACCGAGGAGATTAGTTAGCACCCATATTGGGGAGCAGTTGGGCAAGTAAGATAAAGGGCACAGGTGGTGGCCCCGTGACATCTACAGTTTGCAAACGCCCCAGTGAATCTGGAGGAATAGACAAACTTACCAAAAAACTGGCATTAACCATTTTCCCGGAAATCTTAGCTTGGCAAGCGCGATGCAACCAGTACATCAATATGCCGCACTCTCAACCACTCTCGTTGGTGGAACATGGAGTACGGTTATTCCTGGATATTCAGCAGATGGCACTATGGGAAAAGTTTTGTGGGGATGTGCACACTCATTTCCCAAATGTGGTGTATGTTGCACCTCATTCCATGCCACATGGTTGGCCGGATCTTGGTTTTGAAAGCAAGGAGGCAGCGGATGAAGCTGCAATGGTGCGCGTTGTGATAGACCTCCCCAATGGACATTGGGTCATCGAAACTAAGCACAACAGATGGACAAAATCAAACCAAGTTTTTATAACTTTTGACTTTCTGCCCACTACGGGCAAACGCGCCATACTCAAACAACACCTGAAGGCTGGGCTCGCCATATATGGTGAAATACAATCCTTCAAAATGCAGCGCTTTATGCTGATGCCACACCTGTGCACTGGCAAAGCAATTGCAGTCTTAACCCCAGCTGAGGGGATTGCAAAGGATCTAACCCAAATCCTGCACACCACTTTTGTCAATATTGAGGGGCATGCCACCCACCCTTTCAGGGTCACCGTGGACAGCGCACCTCCCATCTGCGCCTATTGTGACTCATTTGGCCACAAGGCACACATCTGCCCCTCCAAGGAGGGCATCACATATGAAGAAATTCCCTCAGAGGCAATGTGCGGCGGTGAAACCCACTATGAACTGACCGCTGATACAAAGGCTGCCTTCCCATGGGAAGCACAGGGTTGCTACTTAATGGTGAACTCAGTATCCCCTCAGGAGCAGAAGAAGGCCAAACAGGCCTGCAAGGTGTCAGCCAAGGAGGCGGCCAAGGTCACTTCCTCTATCCCACCCTCCCAGCTCCAGGAGGACATCATGACTTTCACAGCGGAAGCAGCTTGAGAATCTCTTGACCAATCAGATTGGGACGCCTAAGCCAATTGGGCTGCCCAAGCTGAAGTCCCAATGGGCGAGTTGATTTCACCTGACCAATGCGCCCAAGCCTCAATTGGAACTGAATCAGTCTCCAATCTCCCAACTGAAAATTCAAAATCAAGTGTTGGTGCACCAAAAATTCATGCAACGCAAAAATCTCATTCTGCAGCGGGAAAACAAAAAACAAAGGCAAAAGCCAATGCGAACCCGACTGCTAAAGCTACCCATACTACTGACTATGTTGCATCACATACCTGAGGTGCCAAAAAGTGCCGTGGAGAACAAGAGAAGTCTGAAGGGCTCAGGTGCCCTTCCCCTCGCACCTAAGGTGAAATGGGGGGAGCCTTTACTTTAGGGATGTTGAACATTGCCAGACTCAAGGCCTCATCATCCCGGGCTAGGAAACTGAGTTTTTTACAACATAATTTACCTGTGGATATCCTGTCCATCCAGGAGTCCCACTGTCCACGCGGTTCTGAATATAAATGGAAAACCATGCTCCTCCCTTCCCTCTCCTTCTGGTCTGGTCACTGTGGGGTGCTAGTTTGAAAAAAACAATAATTTTAAATTTTTATCATCTGAATCCTTCCTTAGTGGCTACGTCCTTGTTGTCAATTTTTTGTGGGCCAACGTAGTGCACGCTATTGTCAACATTTATGCCCTGACCTGTGCATGAGAACGTCAGGAATTTTTCTTATTGGTCAATTCCATTCCATTGCCCCCTGACCCTTTTGTCATTGGTGATATGAACTGTTAGTTGAACCCATCCACAGACTGCTGGCCTTCCTCATCTTCCCTGCCACAGGGACACATAGAACTACGCATCCTCAAGGCTACCATAGGGTTGGTCAATACCCTGCTGTGTCATGCTCCGCTGCTCAAAAACATGTCGCGCCCCCACATCAACAGCGGCCAGTTAAGGTCCATGTCCCGCATTGACCTTATCCTTGCATCGTTGAAATTTCATGCCCAACTTTCCCATTTCAACATGACAAAAAATGATGTCTCCAATCACAGGTTGGTTTCAATAACCTTCCACCTACCTGACCCAGTTACTCAGGCTCCAAATTGGTGCAAACTTCACCCATCCAAACTCGCATTGCCAAGTTTTTCTTGTGGATGGAATCTGCAACCACAGCTCCAGAGTTTATTGCACCATTTAGTGATGATCCAATTTCAAACTGGTCTGTCTTCAAAGTGGACACAATCCGCAAGGCTCGCCACCTTTCCTCCCGATGCTCACGCTCCACCTCGGCAGTCATCTCACATGCTCTGGCGGAGCTGGCCCACCTGGAGTCCAACATCCTAGCCATGGGCTACATCCCTGCTTGGGGTCGCAAGTGGGTGGAAGTAGACGCCCACCTTAACGCGCTTGAGTGGCAACACAAGCATCAGGTTTGTGTTCAGTACAAAGCTAAACACATCACAGTGAGTGACATGTACTCCGCTTACTTTTTTCAAAAATTCTTTGCACTGCGCCAGAGCTTGGCCTGCACACAGGTGCGAAGGCCAGACAATTCCGTAGTGGATATGCCAGCTGAAGTGGCAATTGAGATACAAAACTATTACTCCAAATTGTACCAATCTGACCTGATTCCACCAGCTGAAATGGCAAATTTTCATGATAGTGCACACATCCGCACCATTTCCTGATTCCTGGAGTTGATGAATTTGATTACTCCAGATGAACTCTGGTCCGCCATCCGTGGCGCACCAAATAGGAAATGCCCTGGCACTGATGGCA
Organism: Massospora cicadina; assembly: GCA_022478985.1. Lineage (NCBI taxonomy): Eukaryota > Fungi > Entomophthoromycota > Entomophthoromycetes > Entomophthorales > Entomophthoraceae > Massospora > Massospora cicadina. The sequence continues at coordinate 3,209 of JAKSZP010016640.1, read as the reverse complement.
TTCCTTATGAGTTTTATAAGAAGTACTTCAAATATTTATCCCCACTATTGCTTGCCTCTCTTAACCATAGCCTTCTGAAAACGCGCCTCCTACCAGGAGGGCAAGAGGCCTACACCATTACGCTATTCAAAAAGGGGGATAAGCTAGATTTGGCCAACTGGCGCCCCATTTCTCTAACCAACACTGATACTAAAATTTTTACCAAAATCATGGCTAACCGTCTAGGGATTATTGTTTCTACTATCATCTCCCCAGAACAATTTAGTTTTATACCCAGAAGGTCAATTTGGGACAACGTGCACACTGTGGCCAACGCCTGTCAGTCCGCGGCCTCTGGTGCACTTGTACCTTTAGACCAACAGAAGGCCTATGATAGAGTTAACTGGGGTTACCTCAGGGCCTGCCTCCACCAATTCCGCCTACCCCCTCGCTTCATCAGTTGGGTGATGCTGCTGACGGAATCCGCCACAATGGCTGTGCGTGGACCTGGCTTTCTCACGGACATAGTCCTCCCTCAAAGGGGACTACGCCAAGGGGACCCCCTTAGCCCACTCTTATATAACTTCAGCCTTGACCCACTTATTTGCAACGTGAATGCCCACCTTACTGGGGTCCACGTGCAAGGCCAAGTCCTGGTCAAAATGTTGGCGTTTGCTGATGACTGTGTGGTTGGGGTGTCTAACAATCATGATGCACGCATGATTGAAGATCTTATCCAGGTTTACTCCCGGGTAAGTAATGCTGCACTCAACGCCTCCAAAAAGAAATCATTCTCCTTGGTTGGTATCAAACCCGCTGGGCCTCAGCGCCCTGTTTCCAGTCCACCCCATCCGCTAGCACACGCGCTTGCTTACCCTGCCCAACCCACACCGCCCCACTTGTGCTCCCCTTTGTGCCGCTCCCTACCGTTGGGCCGGTCCACCATTTGGGGGTATGGTTGGAGGCAGGCAGGTATGCCTCAACGGTGATGGAAAACCATATTCTGGACAACGTGACGAAGTGCATCGCCTCCCTCAGAGCCCACCCTACTTCCCTTACTAGCAGGGTTGTACTAGCCAACTATATGCTCCTCTCCAAAGTTTGGTTTGGGGCCCACGCCATCGCCTTCTCCCCAGGTTTCTTCAAATCACTGTATGCCCTTATGCAAGGGTGTCTTTGGTTGGGCCGCCCACCGCCAGTGCGACTAGAGGTCATGTTTGGCCCTCGCCATAGTGGTGGCATGAGCCTGCTCAACTTTGAGGCCCATGATGCAAAGATCCTGGGCACCTGGATCGCTGCTGTTACCATCCCTACACTTCCGGCCCTACACTGATCCTGCATGGCCCACTCCAACTTCTCCCGCACCCTGAACCTTACCAATATGTCAAACCCTCACACTTCGATGAAAAATCTGGCTTCCCATCCTTCAGCCGCAGGTCCCCATGGAACTGCACCCCACTTCAAACGAATCCTGCTCTCCATGAGGAGCGCTGAGTGGAGAATTTGTATTTGTGGACACACTGCCCAGAGGGGGCGCCCCTCTCTTTGGTTCACACAGGAGGTATGGGGACTACCCATTCTGGATGGCTTGATACCCGCGAGGCCCCATATCTTGTCCAGGGTAGACTACCTGGACATGACGAACATCCCTTATTCCCTTGATACCCAGAAAACAATTTGGAAATACGCCCACCACCCTCTTCTGCAGCCTCATATCCATTCCCATGTGTGGCACTGCTTGAGGCGGGTGTACCATACTGCTGAGCGCTCTAACGCTTTACACTCATCCTGTGTCATGTGTGGCCAGTATGGAACGCTGTTTCACCGCCTGGAGAAGTGCCCTACATCTAAAGCGATTTGGCGTGAGGTGCAACGTCTGCTTTGCCAGGATCAGGCACAGCCCTTCAGTTTGTCTAGGGATATGTTTGCTTTATCTATGGTATCCCCTCTTCCACCCTCCCTCCGTGCTTTGGTGGTTGTAATCGCCATGTGGACTATCCACACAAATTTCTTGGATGCCATCGCAGTCTCCACCCCCACCCACCCAGAAGCTGTCCGCCGGTTCTGGTCACACTTAGTGGACCACTTTCAAGCATGGATGTTTGGGTACCTCCCACCACGTCGCCGTCAGTTGGTCTCCTCCTGGTTCCCACTTTGGTTCATCAACTCTGCCCCCTTCCTCCACACGTGCTCAACTGTAGTTCCAGCCCCTATACACGTTCCCCCCTCCCAGTAGTGGCGTTCCCGCTGGCAACAGGAGACAGCATTAGCTTCTCTGGGGTGCCCCCTATTACTGCATTTAATTTTCTTCATGTCTTATCGGAAGTGTCCATCCCCTGGTTGGCCTTCCCCACCATAAATTAAAGTTAAAATTACTTCAGATTCAGTGGATCAACATAAAAATTAGCAGGAACAACAATAAAAATTTGAAACCTTGCCAGGAAATTTTTTTACAAATTGTAAAAATTCATTGTGACATCAATACAATTGTGCCACCTATTTATCTTCACATGCTTCCCTATCAACCATATTGACTAATAACTCCTATATAGGTGAAATGTCTCATGATCATATGCTTGACCCTAAATTTTTTTATGATTTTCCCTTGTTTTAAAAGGGGTATAAAAACTCTTCTTTATTAGGAAATAAAGTATCATATATCACAATTATCTTCTTTTTTGATTGTCAGATCTTCCTGTGGTTACCTTATGGCCCAAATTTTCAGATAGCTGCCAAGCTTTATTACCTTTACAACTATTGTTATTGTATGTTACTGAGGCTAGGCACCTGAGAGCTGCACCCTAGTCAGGATTTCAACAAGTGGCGCTTATTACAAGGGGCACAGTAAATTAAATTTATGACTATCAACAATAAAGATGGAAGACACTTACCATTAGTGTAAATGAAAGGATCAAGAGTAACAGTGAAGAGACAACAGGATGGACAGCCCTCCTGCTATCACGTTTGAAGGATAACAATTCAGCTACGTTGTGATACCAGAATCCCATCAGATTACACTCTTCCACTGAAGTTGTTAGAGATTTGACTCATGGTATATTGAACCCTGAAGACATTGCATTTCATGAGAGAGGTTCCTCTGTAGAGGATTGTTTGATGTTACTCTATGAAACTAGAACTCTCCTGAATACCTACAGTCAACTTATCAATCTGACCACATATGCTTAAAATTCGCCCACTCAGCCTTGTTTCATATGGTACATTTATAGAAG
>JAKSZP010016639.1:0-23667 GCA_022478985.1 Massospora cicadina | reverse complement strand
GAGAAGGACCTATAGGATGGCGGACCGTTCCAACTCCCTCCACAAAACATGTGCAGTATGTGGAGGGGAGGGATCCCTACATCACCGCCTAGAAACATGCCCCCCAACCAAAGCTATATGGCAGGAAGTCGCACGCCTGCTTAAGATCCAAAATGAACAGGAATTTTCGATATCAAAGAGCATCTTCGCGCTCCAGATCAAGTCACCAATCCCATCTACCCTCCGCTCCCTAATAATACCCATTGCAATGTGGACAATCCACACAATTGCATCAGATGCATTCGAGGCATGGTCCCAACCATTCATGAGATTATTAACAGATTCCATGTCCACTTACTAGAGCACTTCCAAGCCTGGCTCTATGGATATATGAGACCAAGGCAAAAAGCGCTCATAGAATCATGGTTCCCACTCTGGTTCCTCCACACAGACCCCTTCCTTCACACCTGCTCCATAGCAGGGGAAATCCCCTCAGAGTAATGCACCAACCACCCCCCGACCTGGCAGTCCCGCTGGCAACAGGGGTAACTTGAGTACCCTAGGGTGCCCAATTTTATATATGTTGGTTATTTCCTTAGTTTTAAGTATATTCAGTAATGTCCATCCCCTGCTCAGCTTACCTCAGTTAAATAAAAAAGGATGCCAAATCTAGAATCCTGAATATGACAGCGGGTCATATATCCTGATGGGGGGAAAACTAGATCCTGGGACTAATATCATCATGAGTAAATCGATCAGCCCAGCATGAAAAAAGATCATGAGGACCACACTCTGAGAAGGTGGTAGTGAGAAGGAAGAGGAAGAACGCCATATGCTGAAGGTCATCCTGAGCAGCGTTGAGTATTGATGAGTGTACTCCGCTTGAACCAATGAAGTATTTGACAAAGTGTTAAAGTGGTGTTCTCATGCCCCGGTCCTTTTCTCGCTGGAAATCTAATCAAGAGGGGGGATGTGTTGGGATTTTTGCCCATAATCCCAGCCTGTAAGATTACCTGGTATCGCTAGGGGAAATTTCCCTAAGGTGAAGTGAATCAGAAATTGGTTGGCTCATTTTTTGGAGTAACTATGTTTGGGGGATTTTGGGATATTCGCCTGGTCATATCCATTGAGGATTGATCCAGATGAATACTTAAGATCTCATTAGCGCAGTTGCTGACGAAATAGCGGCATCTGATAGTGATTAACTATCAGGTTTACCAATTGGGATCAGTCAGGTTTCATCACCAACTGATTGGGAATGAATACCAAGTTGCAAGGCGAGTGATGCCACCTGCAACTAGCAAATCAATTGGTTGGTGAGTGACCTGCCATAATGGGTAATAAGTCCCATTACTTAAGGAGGTAGCTAGCCAAATATGGTTGGTTTGCTTGGATCGAGAGGAAAACGTAAGAGACACGTTTTTCAACTCTTTCCATTTGAGGTCTTGAGGATGTCAAATGACCGAATCCTAGCCAGGATGGGGAAGACCATCGCTGCCAAGACAAGGGTGGGTGATTCAATGGTAATGGCTGCCGTTTCATTGAAGAGGTGTCAACCAAGGGTTATACAGCCAAATTTCCCACTATATATATTCCCTAGGATTTACTATAATAAAAAAAGTACTTTACAGAGTTTAGAGTTTACATTAATATTATCAATTTGGTGTATAGTTAAAAAATCAGCTTATATTGTGTTGTTCTGTCTCAAAGATATTATTGCAGAGGGCAAAAATTGGAAGACTCTCAGAGGGAAGAGAAAAGATCTGAGTGGGGATCTAGAGAAGGAACCACAATCAGGGATAGCTTCAGACTGTGTGTTGGGCTGAAAGAGACTGTCACTGGGGTATCTCAGCGAAGATCAGGTGGATAAGAGCATAGGGAACGAATCCCTACAAGTACAACTTCATGAGTATCTAATCAGGAATACTGGACGAGCGTTGGGCTAAAATATAATTCACACTCAACTACAAAAAATAGTCTCCATACTATTATTAATTAATAATTCATTATATACAATGTGACAAAGTGCACGAGGAGACTTAACCTGTGCAGTAAAAAGGTTACTGGGTTGCTTACCAATAACAACCAAAGAGTAAAGTTTTACACCAGTGTGGCCAACGGTCTGGGGGACGTGGTGTTCCTCAATAACACGGCTGCATAAGGAAGGAGGAACTCAAACCCAATCATGGAACCAGATTGTTGCATCCTGAAAGGTATATGGAGTTCTCTTGCAGTGCATGGACTTCAAGTCAGACAGAAGCTCGATTCCTTCAGGGCAGCAGGTTTGGGAAGCGAGGACACATGGTAGGAGCAGAGTGTCAGGGTCTACATCAGCAAAAGATACAGCAGGTGGAGCCAATGAGAGGATTTTGGAGGAAGGCACTACCATCATAAGGTCTAATAGGTCCTCCTCCCCGTTGGGGAACAGGGAGGGATTGTGGATGAGCATGTCCAGCAAGATGTTCAGTGGGCCTTTGATAAATTTGTACTTAAAATGGAACTCACAGAGGTCTTGATACATATGAGTTTGCCAATGGCCTATCTTCTGAGGTTTATGGTAGTATAGCAGAGCCTTATGGTCTGTTTGAACAATAATTTCGTGCAGGGCGCCCTGCAGGAGATATCACCAGTGGGTGAGTGACCACGCCATCGCCGCTAGCTCCCTATCATATATCAGTCACACTTGCTCTGTTGTGGTAAACTTCCAGGAGTAATAAGCCACTTGGTGCTCAACTCCCTCGTGCTCCTGCAACAGCACAGCACCCACTGCCACTGATGAGGCATCGCAGGCTACTATGAAGGGCCTGGATGTGTCAGCATGCCGCAGGACAGGGGCTGTGACAAACACCTCCTTGATATACTCAAAGGCCTGCTTGCATTTGGGGGACCATTTAAAGGGGGCGTTCTTCCCGTTGAGGGGGTGCAAGGGTGCTGCCAGTTGGGCAAGAGTGGGGGAAACTTTCCTCAAAAAGGTGACGGTGCCAAGAAAGCTGAAAAGCTGTTTTTGAGTGGTCAGGGTAGGCCAAGGCTGAAGGGCCTCCAGCTTGCAGAGGGGGCGGAATACCCATCCTTCAGGACAAAATTACCTAATAAGGTAATCTCGTCCCTGAAGAACTCGCACTTGGAGGGCTTAACAAATAGCCCCGTTTTGTGGAGAGCTGCCACTACCGCTTCAAGGTCCCTGACGTGTTGTTTGGGAGTGGGGGAATGGACCAGAATGTCATCAATATAGGCCACCGCACAAGAGAAATGCAATTCCACTAACATATTGTCAATGAGGCGTTGGAAGGTGGCTGGTGCATTCTTTAAGCCAAACGGCATCACCCTGAACTGGAAAAGCCCCCAGAGAGTGCGGATAGCTGTGAGCCACTTTTGTTCCCTCACCACCCTCACCTGATTGAATTCGTTCATAAGGTCCAACTTTAAAAAGACACGAGACTTGGCAATGGCCTGTGCGATGCTCTGCTCTAAGGTAAGGGGTACAGGTCAGGGATGGTTATGTTGTTGAGGTGTCCATAGTTGACACAGGGGCGCAGGGACCTATCTGCTTTTCTGGCAAAAACTAAGGGGAGGCGATCGGGGAAGACTTCTTGATGAGCCATCCCTTCTTTAGATTGTCGTCCAACCAACTTCCAAGAGCCCTACCTTCTTCCTCTATATAGGGGTAAAGGGGGCAGTTGATCTTGACTAGGTTGACCGTCAGCTGGAATGTCAAGTCATACTTGGAGTGTGACGGGAGCTTGGATGCCAGTGACATGTCAAAGATGGCTTTATATGGGGCTAGGCAGAAGGGAAAGTCTGGAGGGAGGCCAGCTAGGATGGGATCTGGTGGGGCGATGGAACCAAGGGATGTGCCCTGGGTAAGGATCTTTAGCAATGGAATCTCACCACTCAACTTGAGGTTTCTGAACAACAAGGAGTTGGTTGCATGGTTGATATGAGCTTGTTGGCAGTGCCACCAGACCACTTTCAAAATTACAGGGTAGAGCAAGTCCTGTACCGCTGAGAAATGGTCAGTGAATCCAAAGTCATGAACTAAGAAGTGCAATGGACGTTGTATGCATTGGGACATCACGGACTCAGACAAGGCGCCCAGGATGGACAAAGATTCCTCCATCATTAGGTCTAAGGACTGTGCCACACCAAGGTCGATGAAGTTACCTGCTGCTCTGGTGTCAAGCAGGGCTTGCACTGTGATTACCCCTGACTCCAAGGGAAAGGAAATGGGAAACAAAAAGTATGCTTGATCTACTTTATTGAGGCGAGCTAGCAAAAAGGCACCCGAGGAGGGGCCATAACCCAACATCAGGAGAGACTGGCCTGGAACTGCGGGGGTGGGGTGCAGCTGATCTGGGGTCTCTACCACTTCCTTGTCCCACATGGGTAGATGAGGGTTAATATGCACACCCACTCCACTCTCTTCAGGGGGGAGGTGGGTTCACCCTTGGGGATGATCTCATCATACTGAACAGAATCCGAACACTGGGGGCCCAACAATTCAGCCTTCTGATATGGGCTGAGGCTGGCAGTACCACAAGAAAGGGTTCCCCTGGGGGGAGTTAACTGAGGCGGCCACTGAGGGGGAGCAAAGGGCAGCTAGACCAGGGGGACGCTTCCCTTGTCTGCGCCCACTGGCAGGGGGAGGTGTGGTATGGGGTGCCTCAGGAGCAGTGATGGGACATGAGGGGTTATGCCAGGGCCTGGCCCAAATTGCACGGGCCACAGAAAACGCGACCTCTAAAGATCCAGGGAGAGGATCCCAAGTGGTATGGGCCACCGCAGTGGGGTCCAGGGCTGTGCGGGATGTAGAGACCGTGATTTTGACAGGGATGGGAACCATTGGAGACAGGATCATGAAGGCCTTGACCAGGGAGGGCAGGTCCATGGCTGCCTGTCCCAAAGTAAACAGGCGGTGGAGGCGCGCTGGTATTGACTCAGGTGCCTGGGCCACTGAGGTGACTAACGCCAACAATGGGGTGGGGTTGCCTGGCTTGGCAGCAGAGTGGAGCACTCCCCTGACCCAACAGCGGGCATCCCCATCCAGGGCGTTGAGGAGGGCCATGCTCTGCTGTGCATCAGAGGGAAGTGGGTACTTCCCCCATCAGCAGTAAGGCGCACCTGGATCTCTTCCAGGACGCCTAGGATTTGATTGGCCATCTCATCAGAAGGGACAGGGGGAACCACCAACCCTGTTGCATTCACTAAAGGGGTAGCGCTCTCCATTGGTGCTTGGCGGGGTGGGGACCAGTTCAGCTGAGCCTGTGGCAGGCCTGGATGAACGAGGCCACTTCTCAGCAGGAGAAGGCCAGGTCACAAAGGGAAAGCACACTCAGAGTGAGGGCGTAGGCCAGCGCATCACCCGTCCCAGCAAGGAGGGTGGAGAAGGCTGAGATTAGTGGTTAGTTCATTATTTCATGGATTCAGCTAAGAAGAACTAGACTGGGCTCCCAGTTAGGGTGCACGAGCACCCAGTGGAGGCCCCAGAATTCCAGAGGCATAGCGGTCCAGGTGACTAATAGAAGTGGGGATCTACGGGAAATGTGAGGAAAGCAAACGTTCACTAATGTACTGAAGGCCCCCAAGGCAAACCAGATGGTTGCATTGGGGGCAACCGCAAGTCTTATGGGGGCAACCCCCAAGAGTGGGAGAGACAGGGAGGATGACGACTCCTCCAGGGTTCACAGTTGCTGGCCTTCAGATTCAGATAGGGGGACTTGTGCACCAGCGGGAAATGGCACAGAGGCTGCCACATTATTGGAAATATTGGTAGAGGTATGGTCAATCCAATGAGAGGGGCTGTGACTGAGCTTCTCTGGAGGGGACGCTCTAGGTCCTGCTGGTGGGCTGGACCCACAGTGGCAGGCCAGGGATACCTTGGGGCTGCTCCAACTGGGGAGCAGTTTCAGTGGACTCAGCAACCAAATGAACAGAAGGGTCTCTGTTTAATGGACACATGGAAACAAACTAAGCAGTGGGTTTGTCATTGGGGGTGGGGCAGATTATTGCATTTGCGATCTGCTGCTGCATGGCAGGATTGAGTGACTGGATAATCCAGCCAGTGAACATTGGAAAGAGGATTTGGGTGATGGTGGACTTTGTAAATATTGATTGACAGAATTGTTTATAAATTTTTAAAAGGCAGACGGAGGCTGTGGAAAACTAGGAAGATTTTTCAGATTAAATATTGATGAAAGGAAAAAATAATGAAACAACAACTGCCCTCGGTGGGGGCAGTTGCCTTTTAAACTGGGTAATAGGCATGGGGAGGTATCGAGGGATTTGTCAATTGGGGGATGGGGAAGGGATTTGGTTGGCTGGCTCGGAGAGGGGTAGAAGGCTGCTCCCAATTCTGGCAAAATCTTAGAAATTTTGCAAATTTTCCCAAATTCTTGGGGGCAAGCCAAGTTGATACTACTGATTCAGGTCCTGATGACTCAAATCAGCCTGTTCACATGGCTTGGGAAGTCTGGATTTGTCCCAGGAGGCAGGGATCCATGGATCAGATTTGTTGCCATTTGATCCAATACCAAAATTGGGCTACTTGTATGATCTGAACTCCCTGGATCCATTTTGGAACATTGGGCCAGATGATCTGAGTCATTTGGAACTGGTTTTGTGATCCAAGCTGTATTCTGATCTAGCTTCCAAAGCAGGCCAGCCCAGACCAGCTCCCCCAGTCTGGAAACTACCAGCTGGGCTCCAATGTTGGGAATTGCCATTTTCCCAAATTTTGGCCATGGATTGCCTGGGGAGTGGGTGGACCCAGGGCCCTCTCCATGCCCCCTGATGTGCGCCATCTCCCTGAAGACCCCTTCTATCAACCTTACCAGAGATGAAGAGGGGGAAGAGGTGGGATTGGGATGTCTTTGGTTAGGAAAGCCATCACTGAGCGCTCATCTATCACATGGGCTAGGTCACCCAGCTGTGACAGAGTGTCCACTGGAGCCTTGAGGGTCCCTTTTCATCCGGAAGGGGTGCTGAACCCTATCCAGTTTCAAAGGCTGGTCCCCAAGACTTACAGGTGAGGTCACCCTAGGTGACAAGGAGGGCAGCTGGCCCTTTTGGATCTTTTTTGGACAGGATTGGGAACGCCACCCAGTCCAAGCATAAGGGATGCTCCCCTGGACTTACACAGAGCATCTGAATTGACTGCCCTAATACTCTCCCTGAAACAGAACAGTGGGTTGAGGAGGTGGAACAATGACTGCAGGAATTAACAACACCCCCACACCTGCAAGCCATCCAAGCTGGCCTACCTGCAGAGAACAAGCGTTCCCCAACCATTCCAGATGTGGGCCAGGAGGAAACTGTATCACTGTTGGGGATATGAGATATATCCTAACTGGGGGGGAGTGTAAGTCTCGGGGAACGTCCTTTGGCTCTCAATTGATCTATCTTCCTGTTCCCAAATAAGAAGATACAGAAGAGGATGGCGGTACCCCTCATCACTCAAGGCAACCTCGCTCACATAGTAGATGAGCGATGGGTAACAGCTTGTCCACTTTGGATCCTACCCCCAATACCCATACTTACCTCAGCAGAACTGTTGCGGGGAATTAGCAAAATCTGCGCTGAGTTTATCAATTTGAAATTGGTCAGATTTAATTTGGCTGGCAATCTGGCTGATGCACAAAATTCAATTGGCTGTAAAAGCACAAAGGATGAAATATTGGCTGGATCACCTGACGGTTTCAATTCAATCTCCAGACCAGTTGAACAAATATTGGGTGCTATCAACATAAGTTTGAAGCCCTCAGATAGTAATTTGGGCGCTGCGCCTGATATGCCGCTCTTGACCAAATGAATGGTTAAATGACTGAGCGTGGGCGGGTTGGCCATCCCAAACCCGTTCCCAACCAAATGGACCCATCCCTATAAGGGATGGCCTTGGGGGATTCCCATCACCCGTCAGGCCAAACGCCGTCATGCTAATTGTCAGAAACATAGTCGAGCCCTGGTTCAGATGTTTGAGGTCAAACTGACAGAGACTCAGCCCGCCACCAAATTTTGTGATGTCAGTTCTCAAAGAATAAGCCCCCATTCCCAAACAATGTGCCAGTCAGGTCAAATTTGTTGGGCCCCAACCCCACCCTGTCACTACCCAATTGACCACTATTTAATCAGTTGCATGGCACTGAGAAAATTGTTGGTCAATTTCCTTACTTTCCTTTCCCAATAAAATTTTATCAAAAAAGAAATTTTTATTTGTTTATTTTCCCTCTTAAACCGCATCCCAGATGGCATTTCCCTGGTGGTCCATCGCCCCACACTCCAGGTGGGCATTACCAATTCTTTTGGTCACCATGGCTCCTTTTATTGCCAATTAGGCCCAGCAAGTCCGATACTTTTGGTCCTACAACCCTGCTCTTGTTAATTTCTGATATCAATACATGGGGATCTTATGGCCCTATGTACAACAATGGAAAGAGAGAATCAATATCCATATTGCCCCTGATGAGTTGGTCACTCAAGCTAAAAATCTCGTTGAGACTATCCCATCAATCCCACCACATGCAGTGGGAACCGCTGAGTTGGGTATGGGTTCAGTGTGGTTCGCCGTTGGAATACTCCTTACCCTACTGCTATGCCACCACTTCGTTGTATCACACTTCCCAGCTCCATATTAAGTTGCACAGTCAGCAATGCCCCTGGCATTCTGGCTTGCTTTTTGGGTGCTTACACATCCCGACTGGCAGGCTGGTCTAAACTTCTTCTGCCATTTCCATGACAGGGAGTTTTTGAGTGGATGAACGGGTCATCTGCCTATGATGCAGAACTATTGCAGCACCCTTTCTACTGAGAAGAGTGGAGATGGGCAAAAACTGAGGTCACTTTATTATGTCATGGAGCATGCTAATAATTTTAATACTGGCCTAGAACTCCAGTTGAGTGAATACTCAGAACCCAGCCAGAACACCTTCAGTATAGCCATCTACATTGATGGATAGAAAATAAAAAAAGTGGCTATAAGGACTAGACAGGGATTTCTAAAATGGGAAATTTTTGACACTAAGTACTCAATAGAACTCTCCAACTCACAATAAATTTGAAATTTTTTAAGAATTTACTTAAACCCAAAATAATGGGAAGGAAGAAAAATAGAGTGATAGCGAAATATGTTGAGGTCTACTGCCTTATAAGCTCATAAATAAATTTGGGGACCTGAATGATTTCACTTACTATCTGGAATAATTTTACAACTTTCTGATTGCTATGAATTGGCATCCTAAAATCTTATAATATTGTATCAATTCCAGCCTGACTAGCTGACTCACATACAGAATTTGCTACCAATTTTTTCCTCCTGATACAGGTTCACTTAGCAGATTGATGTCACTTAGTTTAGTGGGTGACTAAGGCACCCCAAGTTAGGCCACATACAACTAGTCCTACTAGGTCATGAAGGGGTTTGTTATACCTGTACTTATCAGGGATAGGCTTGCAATTTTTGACAGTGAATGGCCACTGTGGATCAAAATTACCACACCCAAATCTGATTTACTAGACTTGTTTTTGGCAGATTTAGATTAAAACTATTAGTGTAACTTAAACTGTCAGAGACAATATACTGATAGGAAGAATTGTACCAACATCCTGCTAGCAAAGACCCTTTGCCACTACCACTTCCCCACACATACCCTAAATTCTATGTAATAACTCATAAGTGGTTAATATAGGAATAAATGATGCAACCTTCCATAGGTACACTGTCACCACCTCTCATCTACCACATGAGCTAAATTGCATAGGGTGACAAGAGAGATAGCTGCTGGCTTCTTCCCCTTCTTAATCCAATTTGGGTGTATTTTCTGATTTAGCTGCAGGGGTTGCTCCCCCAGACTTAACCTTGGTATTCTGTACCCTTCTGTGGGTGCTAACACATCCAGAGTAGATGACCAGTCTTCTTTTAATCAGCTCTGACCATAACAAAGGCATTTATTAATTTAGTAACAATGACAACTTAAAAAAGTTGTGACCTCTCTAATTACTTTTTGTCCAGGGTAAGGGTTAGGTATAGATTGAATCTAGAGGTTTTTCTGGGGCTCAGGTTCACCTTTTTATGGTATGGTTGGACAACATGGTTAAGATGAATGGTATGGGGAGAGTCTTACTATCTGGATGGTTTATCTAGGGGAGGAGTATATAGGTTACTATAAGATAATTTCTTGAATGTTTACCAAATTGATAGTATCTCAATTAACAAAGCCCTGGTAGAGTTATGAAAGCTATTTGAAATTTTAAACTACATGGTTACTATATAATCAAATTATTTAAAAATCTATTTTTATTGGACAAAAGATAAAAAAGAAAAAAGAATTGTTAACAGTATCTGTGTTCATACTTGGACCTAGATCTAGACTACTACAGCACAAGAGCAATATGCACCTTTTGTACTTCCAACCTGTGATGGGTTATGAGTGGCTTAAGTATAGTAGGGGTTTGATTCAATGGTAGTTGAAAAAATGACTTTCCAATCTGGTAGATAAACTGTGATGCATATAAAAGGGCCTGAGTCAATATTTTATATGGAACCGGTGATTTATAAAATCACCGGGTATAGTTGTGCATACCTCAACCACAAGCTAAGGTGGGGTAAAAATGCTGTAACAGGTTCAAAACCTGTTCAGGCTAGGACAAACATAATTCCTCCATCCCCTCATATCATTAATCAATTAATTGATGATATAGAGTTATAAAGGAAGAAGGAAGAGGATTTATACAATCGATATTAAAATACAACTGATTATACAGTGAGCTGTAAATATGCCTAACAACTTGGCTGTAGAGCTTTCTGAGCAGTTCAAGGGCACAACCCTTGTCTCCTGCCCAGGAAAGGTACTTGTAGTTGGTGGCTACTTGGTATTGGAGAAGGAGTATGAGGGGCTAGTAGTTTCCACTGATGCTCGGTTTATTCTTGGGTTGTCCCAAGTTCTAACCCAACCTTCGCTAAAGCAAAGCTTACAAGCGAACCCTTTACCTCCCCCCATAAATTCAACATCAGTATTCAAGCAGCTCAATTTACCAACCCACCATGGTACTATTTATATGAATATGAGAATGGGTTCAACTTGAAAGAATGGTGTGTATCAGTTGTTTTCTTTATAGGTCTTTTTTTTACTAATCAGTTAAACTTACAGTTTACAGCTCAACTCCAATCCGTCCAACAAGTTTGTCTTTTGTGCCCTCGATGCTGCTTACCGGTACCTTCATCAAGTTCTGGAAAATGATCTCCCTTCACTTAAAAGGTTGAGCGAATCGCTCAATATCTTTCTCTTTGCTGATAATGATTTTTACTCGCAGAGGCAGCAAGTAAGTCAATTTAGAACCTTTAGTATTTTTGGTATTCTTTGTAGTATTTAAAACTTCTCGCTTTTTAGAATTGAATCATCCAGATTTCGATGTTGGTCATTGCGCTTTTAGTTAATTTTAGGTCGAACTGGACCAGAATTCTTATTGAGATCACCTTTATGTTAAAGTATTATATTCATGTATCTTCAGCTTTCTATGCTCTCAAAATCTTTTAGTCTAGCCTCTTAGGAATTTTTGAGTTAAAAAACGGCATTGAATGCCGTTTATAAATATTTTAGTTTAAACAAAAATGTTTTTGAACTCGTGATAGATCTCTAGACTGGTATGCTGGTATACTTGTTTATATCTTTGATCATAATTCATAAAGAATTTTGCCTTTTGACTGTCTGTTCCCCTTAACGAAGGGGTTGGAGTATAAACTGCTCTTTTAAATCGGTTTTTGGAGATATTCTCTATTTCTTGTTGAACTTTAATAAACCGAACCCTTACTTTCTGTGCAGCCATTTTTTGTAAATCAATCTTTTAATCGTTTAAAGGTTATAATAAGGGATGGAACCTTTATTTTTTACAAAAGGTGACCTTTTAAAGTGGATGAAGCTTCCCTTATGAGGACTAAAATTACTTGACTTATTTACTTATAATTTACATCTAAAAAATTAACCCCTAAATGTAACAGCTTGCTCAACGCGGGCTCGAACTCAGTTTTGAAGAACTTTCACGGCTTCCCAAATTTGTACGGATCGGTGGACGACTTGAGGAGGCCCATAAGACAGGACTTGGCAGCTCAGCGTGCTTGGTGACCTCTTTAGTAGGCGCAGTTATAGGGCACTTCCTGCCCCAACCTAGTAGTTTGGGTACTTTGGAAGAAGTCTTCCGTCTATCACAGTATGCTCATTGCCGAGCACAGGGGAAGGTTGGATCGGGTTTTGATGTGACGGCAGCCGTCTATGGTTCCCATATTTATCGCCGATTTACTCCCTCGCTTCTTTCCGAACTCTTTGTTCAGGTGCACTTTTAAATCTTGCCCCCAGAATAACGGTTTGCTTAGGACAGTAACAATTTTGACAACGAAAAATTCCTTCGACGAATGAACCTGGACGTTTGGGATCATGTGATGACGCCAATCCGGCTACCACCTCTCTTCCATATGGTGCTCGGGGAGGTTGACGCAGGTTCCAACACGCTAGTGCTTGTTTCGCAAGTGCTCAAGTGGAGGGCGGCAGAGCGTGTGCAAGGTTGGGAACTAGTTGCAGCTTTTAACTACCGTAGCTCAAAAGCTTTGGCACATGCTAAGTGATGCAAACTCGAGGGTCCTAGAATCTTTTTCTAGCCTCAGCAAGTTACACTCCTCTGACGCTGCCTCTTACAGCAATGCTTTGGATCTATGGGTTTCTACTAAGTTAAACAAGCTGCCCCAACCTCCTGAGTCACAGAATGCTGTCTATAAGGCCATCGCTAATTTGGTTGCAAGTTTTCAGGTATGCATTGTTCACTTGCCGTATGTTTAAATTCCATTCTAAAGTCTTCACGACGATGCCTGCGCCAGTTGTCCGCTGCCGCCAATGTCCCGATTGAACCGCCTGAGCAAACCACATTACTGGATGCACTTCAAGCCATCCCGGAAGTTGTAATAGCCGGAGTTCCTGGGGGTAAATCTTTAATAAACTCGAACTAACAAGTATTAGCTGGCGGATATGACGCAGTTTTTGCTATCTATGTTGACTCAGGATCTCCAAATAAGATACCAACCCCATTAGCCGAAATTCAAGCATGCTTTAAGCGCACGTCAAACAGCTCCTTTAACGTTGGCCCGCTTCTCACTCAAGAAGACAGTGGGACTGGTTTATGCCACGAGGATCTTGACGCACCCGCTGCAGAAGCTGGATTTGCTTTATTAAATTATACCCAGACATAATGTATATATGGGTTCCTTAAGGTTGGGTTTGGCTAACCTGTCTAAAGCGACTAAGTAGATAATTACTAGAGGTCTTAACTTGCTACAATCTATTTCTTTTAACCAATGTATTTTATAATTTCTGAATTTTTTAACCATAATATAGTATCCGGTGGTGCATAATTAGCTAGCTTAATTTTGAAGAGTTGGGTGCGTAACCTATTCAACGTTTGATGTTTTTTGACCCTCAGTTTAACTTGCTAATTTATGGGTGTACGATCTTCATTTTCCACAATGTCTAATGAAATACGAGGTTTAACTTGAGGGCACGAGCAACAAGGTTTAACGTAGATATGAACTTGTCGCGCAAACTTATAATGAAGTGACTTTTCTTTGATGATTTAAGACAAATAAATAAAGTAAAATTAAAGATGCTGAGAAAGGTAATATTTTGTTTAACCATTTTAGCTTGAAGTTTAACTTTTTAACATTTTTAATAAACCTATCCATCTAGACCAATGTATTAAGCTCAACGTCTGTCCGTTATTACCTAACATTTGATATACTGAATCAACTTTAAAGATCATACTTATAGAGGAATTTTTGGGGAAGGTTTTAGCATAGTTTTTAGAAAATATCATTTATAAAGGTTAAAGAGAGTTAATAACAAAGTGTTTTCGCTACACAATAAAATCAATACTACAAGGAGCTAATATCAATTACCTACTTAGCTAAATACAAAACTCCTAAATGATTGGTTGGAAGTAGCTTTTATAATTAGTATAAGCTTTTATAGGCATCATCAATTGTACCTCAGTCATAATGTTTGGATTGCTAATTTTGATCCTGCTGCATGCAATTTTTTTAAATCCTATAATATATTTTTCTAATCTGATAGTAAAGTAATTAAAGAATGATGTTCATATAAACCATAAGTAGCATCTTAGGCTGGAAATTTATATAGATAGCTCTGGAATAGGATTTTCTAGATCTGTATGCTACTTTTGAAAACCATACTATATAATCCTTGCCATCTGTCTTTTAGTTTAAAGAGGAACTTCTAAATAAGTATAGATTCTATAATTATTTTTACTAATGATTAGTGTCATGATTCTGATATGACTGGACAATAAGCCCTAAGTCATTATGGTGGAATGGGTAGAATCTACCAATAATGATTCTGAATTACAATTATTTGAGCACCTTAGGATGAGGCAATATTAGGTTAGAACCAATGGTTATTGGATTGCTTCCAAATGAGGTGATTATGAGATGTCAAAGCTGACATATGATTGTAAATTGCTTTAGACTAGGAGATCATGAATTTAATGAATGAAGAATCTTCCAGAACCAATGAGAATATGGCAGAACGAATAGTTTAAGCAAAAGGGTTGGTATTGACCAAAATGCTGAAGTATAAGTGATACCAAAAAGAAGGAAAATGATTGTTACAAGAAAGAAAATTGAGCAAAGCAGAATAAATCTGCTGTCATATATTAAAAGAGATAAAGTAGAATGATTTGATGATTGCTTCATATTTTATTATAATATTTATGTTGTTTCATGGGCTGACAATCTCTATATTATACATCTGTTGTTCAGTGGGCTTGACTCTGCACAAAAACCTTATGGCATATCTCAACAATTCTGCCAAATTTATAACAGTGGTGCTCACTACAGGTAACCCATTGATAACACCAAAAATAAAAATAAAAACCAGGCATTCGCTATGGCACATCAGGCCTGTACTAATGAGGAATCTTTCCAGCACATTAGGCTAATTGAATATATGGAAATTAGACTTTCCTTGGATGCTGTGCTTCAAAGGCAGGATGATCCTCTATAGGAGGTTTGTATTGATAAGCTGACTCCATTTGATTGTGATGGGAACATCCATGGGTTCTTTAAGCAATTTGAGTTTTCAGCAGAAGAAGCTTCAGACCAGTGGAAAGCAAAGTCATTGATATCCACCTTGAATATTGAAAACACTGACCAAGTTACTTGCTATCTTCCCAAAAGTTCTGTTATATACCAGGAAGTGAAGGATACTGGGCTGCAGTTGTTTGGGGGCACTCCAAAGATATCACAGCATAAGGCAAAATTCTTAACCATTGGGTTTAAATTTAATGAGACCCTCACCACATTTGCTGATCAATTTATGGTGAAAGCTCATATGCTACTTGGGGCAGGAAACTTTAACCAAATCTTACATATGCATAGTGATGACCTCTTCAGTGAAGTCATACCATGATCTTTACAATGTCATAGCTCCATATCTATAGGATGAAGTACCCTTGCTTAGAATTGTTTGAATTTTACACTGTCTATCTGCCACCTTTTATAACAGATCAGGTGGTAACTGATCCATACATTGCTACAGATCAGTTAATACTAGATCCAAATAGCAAATTAATAAGAGAAAACCTAAATAAAAGTGAATCAGAGCAAGGGGAATTCAATTTACCAAAACTGATTTGTATCTGAGTCAAAATGAGACTAGTCTTACGAGCATTTCAGAAAATAATACCATGGGAAATGGAATCATCACCTGAGATGTGTTAGATGATTTAGGGGAGCTTGGCATAGCGAAAAGTATATTTTACATCTGCAAATACTATTTATTTGAGGATGGGCTGGCTTGAATAGCCAGTTGAGTCTTCTACAATAACATTAAAATCCAATAAAAACTTGGTTGCAAATCAAAGTTAATATTTTATTTAAAAATTAAATATCAGCTTGAAGGCATGGGCTCCAATAGTGGGCATGGTGTGGCATTGGCATATTACTCAGCATCTTCCTGCAGTGTGTGGACAGGAATCTGAGAGCTCATGGCAATGGTGGAACTTGACAGATAGGTTTGGGGATTGGCTCAGGTGGGTTGGTTCCTAGTAGAGTCAGCTATATGGCTTTTACTTCCCAATTCCCTTTTGGGATATTGGCATGAAACCATTTGTTACCTTAGACTCAACTCAACTTGTTCTTGGTTCAGCCATGAGTGGATGGAGGTGGATGTTCTGGTAGGGGAGGAATGGTCTGATTGTGAGTTGAAGGAGGTGGATATTTCAGAAGGGGAGGAATGGACTGACTGTGAGTGGGAGGAGGTGGAAGTTTGGAAAGGAAAGGAATGGATCAACACTGATCCAGAAGAAGTATTGTGAGTGAAGTGTCAGGCGTAGTTGGCTCATGTGTCAGGAGAAACTGGGGAGGAAGTGTACTGGGGGACGGATGAAATGGCGCATACCATGGCAGATCTCAAGGAGCATTGACGGGGGAGTATGGCGTGGGCAGTGGCCCATCAGAGCAGCAGGTGGATACCCGAAAAGTGTCCAAAGGAGCTGTGGATAAGGTGTACCAGGGGGTGGATGAAGTGGCGTTAGCCATGGCAGACTTTAAAAGAAATTTATGGGGAAGTGAAGAGTGGGCAGCGGTCCAACAAAAGAAGCAGGCGGATCCATGAGGAGCATCCAGAAGGGCCATGGACAGAGTGCGCTGGGAGACAGATGAGGTGACACATGCTCTGGTGGATACTGAGGGGGAGCTATGGGGAAGTTTGGGGTGGGCGTTGGCCCACTAGAAGCAACAGGCGGATCCATGAAGAGCATCTGGAGGAGCCATGGATGGAGCATACCAAGGGCCAGATGGGATGGTGTGTGTCTAGATGGATACTGAGAAGAAGTTATGGGGCTGTTTGGAACAGGCGGAAGCCCACCAGAAGTGACAGGTGGATCAGCGCAGAGCACTGGATCCAGATTTTGGGGGAAGGGTGAAGGGTTGGCTGCATGCATGAGTGAAGTGGAAAGGTGATCTAAAGGAGGAGATGATGTGACAAATGAAAGGAGTTGGTGTGCAGTGTCCAGGAATGGCCCAGGGATTCCGATCTTCACAGGGGGGTGATGTAATGGATCAGGTGGTATCTGATCCGTACATGGCTATGGATCAGTTAATACTAGATCCAAATAGTAAATTAATAAGAGAAAACCTGAATAAAATTGAATTGAGTGAGGGGAATTTGATGGACCAAAACTGAATCATATCTGAGTCAAAATGATACCGGTCTTATGAGCATTTTGGATGATGATTCCATGGGAAATGGAATGATTGCCTGAGATGTGCTGGATGATTCAGGGGAGCTTGGCATAGTGAAAAGTCTATTATAAATTTTCAAATACTATATATTTGAGGATGGGCTGGCTTGAATAGCCATTTGAGTCTTCTACAATAACATTAAAATCCAATAAAACTTGGTTGTAATTTGAAGTTAATATTTAATTTAAAAATGAAATATCAGATCAAAGGCATGGGCTCCAATAGTGGGCATGGTGTGGCGTTGGCATGTTACTCGGCATCTTCCTGCAGTGTTTGTACAGGAATCCAAGAGCTCATGGCAATGGTGGAACTTGGCAGATGGGTTTAGGAATGGCTCAGGTGGGCTGGTTCCTAGTAGAGTCAGTTATGTGGCTCTTACTTCCCAATTCCCTTTCGGGATATTGGTGCAAACCCATTTTTTATACCTTTCCTCCACTCAATATAGAGCAGAAACCTACTGCATTAACTGCCAGACTTTCATATTTGGGAAAATTATCTCACCCTGTTCATCATCCATCTAGTAACCCCCAGGCTTATTATCAATATGTGCCTCACTCCCAACTGAGTTACCATCATCAGTTCAATTATCAGGTGGGGTCTGTTCACATAGTCTGACCACAGTCCAACTTTTAGTATGGCCCATCTTACGACAATTAAGGATGCAGGCCCTATGGATTTAATTATTTTGAGTGCGGTCACTCTGGGCACCTAGCAATATGTTGCCCCAAATGTCAAGTCCATTACCTACTTCAGGATCAGTACAACCAGGGAAAAGTCAGAGTGAAGTAGAGATGGGGCTCTCTACCTCTGATATCCCAACCCAAAATATCCCATCTGAACCTATCCCCATACATTTAGCAGATATCTTTCAGTACAATGATGCGTTCCTATATGAGCAGCCAGTTGGAGGGGTGAATGTATTGACATGAGCGCAAACCAAGGAACCAGCGGAAGAAGGACCCCAGGAGCAACTAAAGCCTTATGTCTGTCAAATGTTTGATTAAATTACTACAGATAAGCCAGATCCATCCTCTGATGTGCCTCGCTTTAAAGGGGTAAACGCTGCCCTTTCTGTGGCCACTATTGTTAAAGAGTACCCTAAAGTTGGCAAGGGTATTATGAGCTTCCTGGGGAAAAGAGATCCATTAAATGTCCATGTTGTAAACAATCAGATTTCATCCTACTCTGAGTGTATATACTGTAATATTGTCATAGCAAAAACCCGTGTCCATGCTATAGTTGATATGAGCACACTAGTTAACATAGTGTCCACAAAGTTGGTGGTGAAGTTGGCATTAAAGCCCGACATGGAACATTATATGGTGTATGGGACTGCAGGTGCAGAAAGCACAGTCCCTGAGGGAGCGTACAGTGCGCTACCCTTGTAGTTTATATCAATTCTCATTGTAGCTCCAGTGATAGTGCTACCAAACAATAACTATTACCTGTTAATTGGAACCACTTTTATGTGACATTTTGAGGCTGTTGTTGATATGACGGTGGAGACCTTTGAAATTTTGGGACAGCGGATCTGTAAGGAGAATGTCTATAACTCTCCTGTTCCCAGCGTGGTAGTGCATGGTTCACAGGGTCAATGCCAGGAAACTAGTCATTAGTAGTAAAGTTACTAGAGTCCTGCCGAGGGTGATAGAACTGTAATAACTTAGGTTGAAGATAGTTATCAGTAGAGGGAAAAACCAAAACTAGAACCATGCGGTGTGCCAAGTGAGAGTGTATAGGTGGCCCATGTTGGAGGGAACCTGGGCGGCCCACCAGTGCATGGGCGGAAAGATTTACAGTTGTGTAATTAAATGGTTAATGTTATGTGAGACCTCCTCAAAGAGGTGCACACACAGGTTTGTCCAAGATAATATATATAAAAAAAGGTGTACTAGCAAAGGGTTTTATTATGAAAGAAGTTGACCAACAAGAGAGATTGGTATTAAGAAATTGATTTAAGGTTATTTTGGGAATTAACCAATTGATGGAAGTGGGGATAGGCTGAGGTCCACCAATAAGCACATGCTTCCATTGGCCAGTAAACTATACTTGGTATTTGACTGAACTCAAGTAATTGATTGTAGGAGAGGCTGACCTGAGCTGGAAATTTCGAAAACTTATTGGATTTTGAGACCCCGTTCACTGAGAAACTGAAGAAAACTGTTATTATTAATTGAAAAGCTAGTCCATTGTAATGCACCTGATGTTATACAGGGCTGAAGTTCTCTTGCATCCCTAGGACCAACCTGGGCGTACCTCACCTTCACCCAGCGTTGGTCCAAGGTATGCTTGAGGTCAGGGAGGCCTGCTAACTTCAGCTTCTTGGCCTTCTGACATGCAGCTTTGTCCTTAGTATTTGTCTCCATGATTATATCATTTTTAAGCTATGACAGGATCCCAATTTACTTTACTTTTAGTTGTGTGCCAAAGGATTTGGTGCACATGGGTCATATCAACCTTGCATATGGTGATGGGCTGATTCCAGTTTGTTACCATCAATTTAAGAACAAGACTTGGGCACTTCCTCATCAAATATATGAATAATAAGGGCTACCGCTTAGAGCCGCTAGCCCTATATTCATCCCTCTGGACACCAAATATTAACAACAAGTTAGAGGTGGAAGTACCTGCTGGGCTTTATGGAAGGTCATTGAGCCCTTTCAGTAATTGCAGCTTGAGCACCACATGTCTCCAGGCATTATACTCCCAGGACATAGGGAAATCAAGGTCTTGGTAGCTAATCTCCTGAGCAAACCAATGAGAATCTACCAGCACCAAATAGTGGCATATTTACATTTGATCCAAGTTGAGGAGGTCCTCCAGGTTTATGAGTTCAGGTCATTGGATGAATTTGGTCTACCCATCGAACTTCAGCTCAATGTAATGGTGGCTATGCCACGTGAAAATTTAATAGGGTTATCAGAAGACCAGAAAGATCAGGCGGAAGCTTTAAAGTAACAAGGTGATCTTTGCAGTCAATATTCATGATCTAGGGTGCACATGGGGATGGTCCATCTATTGGACACTGGGGACCATCCTCCCATCAGGTCCTGGTCAATCCGCTGATAAAGGCAGCCAAAAACGTAGTTACTGGGGAAATTGAAAAGCTGCTAGAGCAAGTGATGCATGAACCATTAAAGAGCCCGTGGGATTTGCTTGTTTTGATTGTAGAAAGGAAGGATGGCACCAACCATGTAGTAATAGATTACTGGAAGCTCAATAGTATCACAAAGAAGGACCATCCCTCTTGCTACAGATCAACGATGCTTTGAATCACTTAGGGCTAGATCGTTACTTCTCAACAATAAATTTGATATTCATTTATTGAAAAATCAAGTTTTCCGCAGTGAAACAGGAGAAATGCGCCATTACACGTCCAAGGGGCTTTTTCAATCAACCTATATGCCCCAAGGGCTATGTAGCGCCCTGCTATGTTTCAATAAGTGATGTACACTATCCTTGGCAATTTTAAGGTGTCATGTATCCTCATGTACCTTGTAAACATTAATGTATTTCCTGAACGTTTTCTGAGAACCTTTACCATTTGGAGGAGGTACTCCACCAGCTGACTGAGGCCAACATCAATATCAAACCCTGGAAATATTACTTTTTTAAGGATCAGTTGGAGTACCTCAGCTTTGTGGTAGATGCAAAGGGGCTTGAACCTCAACCATCCAAGGTAAAAGCTATTTGGAAAATGACCCTGCCAAGCATCAAACATGACGTACAGGTATTTTTGGGGATGGTTGGGTACTACTGACGCTTTATACCCAACTTCAGCTGTATTGGAAAACTGCAGTTTGAGTTGCTTAAAAAGAATGCCGAGCTTAAATGGATGGAACGTGGCAAAGCTCCTTTGATACACTTTGGATAGCATTATCAGCGCGCTTGTGCTACATAAGCAAAAATTCGAAAAAGAGCTTATTGTTCAGATAGATGCGTCGCTTTCTGCTATTAGGGCAGTTCTATCACAAAAAGACAACAACGAGGAGGATCATCCAGTAGCATACTGCAGGTGTAGCTTGAGTTGCCACAAACGCAATTATACCAGACTGAGCGGGAGTGCTTAGAGGTGATCTACGCATACAAGCAATTCAGGGTATATTTGCATGGGGCAAAGTTTAAGGTTGTAAAGGATCATGCGTCATTATGCTGGTTGCAGAACCTCAGAGAGCCTGAGGGGCGTCTAGCCCAATGGGCTCTTAAGCTGCAGGCTTACAACTTTGAAATCATTCACCAACACGGAGCAAAAAACCAAAACGCTGATTGCTTATCCTGATCGCCAACCATTGCCATTACAGTGGATCTCAGCAATGTAATTTTTGACAAGGTGCTCAGCGGAAAATATAATGACAAACCATCCCAATTCATCAAGGTATTAGATGTAATAAGGGCCAATATATTCTAGAAGAACGGTGAATTGTACAAGTGGATAGGGGACACACCCGTTAAAATCTCAAGACCTTCAGTTCAACCAAATATTATTATAAGTGCATACTGAGCATTCAGACATGGTGGAGTAATCAAGACCCTGGTATTGTTGTGACATCAGTACTAATGGGAAATCTTGCAATTTGACATGCTTGAAACAATCTCCTGCTGCCATCAGTGCTAAGGTGAGAAGCCATTCCACTGAAAGACTTCATACCAGTTAATGAAACCTCACTTTGCTTAGCATACAGTTTCTATTGATGTGGTAGAACTCTGCCCACTGAAGCAAACTGGTCCAAGTATATTCTAGTGGCGATTGACCACTTGATCAGGTGAATTGAGGCACAGGTAATACGTGATCTGAGGGGCGGTCACTGTGGCTAAGTTTTTAATGGAGTGTATAATTCAGTGACATGGCTGTCCTCATTCCATCCTTACCAATAATGGGGCCAACTTCATCTCGCATATTTTACCCAATTTTAATGAACTTATGGCCATCCTTGGAGTTCTAACAACCTCTATTCACTGTCAGGAGAGTATCTATAACTCAACAGTTCCCAGGGTGATGGTGCATGGTGTACTGGATCAACGCAAGGGAACTAGTAGTCAGTATTAAAATACAGATAGCCCCACAGAGGGTGCTTGAGTTGAAGTGATATAGGGCGAGGGTGGTTATCATGGTACAAGTACTTAGGGATTGAACAATCAGCAAAACTTGTATGTGCCCAAAGGGCAGTTCATAACCAAGCATTGAACAGGGCTAGAGTGCACGGGCGACCTAGTTTTGGAGGGAACCTGGGCTGCCCAGTGGTGTACCTGAGGCTGTAATAATTTTAAGACAAATAAATTGGCTAACGTGATGTGAGACCTCCTCAAAGAGGTTCACACACAGGTTCACCCAAGTCAACACAAGAAAAAACGTAAAATTGACTAAGGGTTTAATAAAGGGACGAAGACAACCAACGAGTAAAGTTGGTATTGAAGAATCATATTTAAGCCAAACTGGGGAAATCATCTATAGAAGAAAGTGGTACCAAGCTGAGTTGCACCAATAAGAGCACTCTTCCATCTAACAGGGTACTATACTCTAAAATTGTCCAAACTCAAGTAATTGATTGAAATTAGGGCTGACCCAAGTTGGATAGTTTGTAAAAAGAATGGGTTTTAGCCCCCATTGACCAATTAACCAAATTGATCCATTGTCATTTAAGAGGTAACTCGTTCATTTTAATTCTAAAACTGAAACAAGGGGCTGGACGTTAAGGACCTCACATGGACCAACTTGGGCATATCTGTCCTATATCCAGTGTTGATCCAAGGTGTGCTTTAGGTCAGAAAGGTCCTACAACTTGACCCTTTGGACCTCCTGCCGCCCAGCCTTATCCTTTGATATTGATGCCCTCAATTAGGTCAAGTAAACATAACATTACCCTCTCTGTTTTTTTTGGGCTCCATCCTCCCTCCAGGGGAATTCACCAAGGAAAAGTTTTTTTGGGCAGGGGCCAAATTATGGCAGCAACAGCTTACTTGGACTTAGATCCTGCAGCCCAGGGAAACGCTTGTGGAATGCTACAATTATATCTTGAGCATGGGCGCAGTCACGCGCTGGGACCCAACTGTTCTCTTCTGCATCAAATTCCTTCCAAAATACAAGATACTCATGTCTTCTTCTTACCCAATGAGAGCCTACAATCTCCTCCACTTCCCTCTTTGGCACCCCATCCATGAGATAAGCCTCTGGAGTCTCTGGTGAGGGACCTGCAAACAATGTAAGCTTGCTTTCATGGAAGACTGAAAAGATTTGAAACAAGGGGGAGATCCAACTGGTATGAGTCGTGGCCACCTTTCTGATAACGTGGTACAGCTCAATCCTCTTTGGTCCCAGTTTCTTACATGGTTGCTTAAATGAGATGTTTTTATCATCCAACATCATGAGAATTCCTTTCTTGTACGCTGGTCCAACTCAT
>JAKSZP010016638.1:0-23761 GCA_022478985.1 Massospora cicadina | reverse complement strand
TAAAAAAAGTGTGCCAATTTGTACCCCCCATTTAGTTGTGGTAAACTTATTTTAATTTTTCTCTGAGGTTGGATTAAAAAGGGGCAACCCCCAGACATTGATTAATGTTATCTCAATCACTGAATAAGGCTAATGATGATCTATTAATTGTTATTGTTTAATTAAGGGGATTTATCAGCAATTTACACCGGGGATTAATCAAGAGTTTAATTGATGAAGGTTCTTTGGAGAATACCATTTTTGATGTTAGGTCATTGGGATCACTGATGACTAATCCCAAAGGGAACCCAATAAGTTATTCATTTAAATTTGATAATAACTTATTTCAAGGATAATCATATTGCCTGCAGAATGCTGTTTTTTCTTTATGGGGTGAGCAAGAGTAGATCGGTGTACCCCCCTTTGGGTTGGGCCCATCAGTGCAAAAAAGAGAGTGAGCAAGAGTAATTCTCCCCCTCAATCCTGAATACGTTGACAGATGCCAAGTATATTTAATAATGTTTTATATTTATAGTTTATCTATGACTGATTCAACTGATGCTGGGATAAACCCATTAATATTTAGTGTTCAAGGAGAACAGATTATAAGGTAATGAGGCTTAGCATAATGAAGATGATTGTTGAGGTTTGGCAGTGGATGTCAATGAGCTTTAATAGGCTAAGAGCCTAGTGAAATTGTTGTATTTCCCCTCATAAAAAACTTCTCTTTTGCCCATTTTTTTATTATTGATGTAGTGAAAGCAGCTTGGTTTAAAAGTTTGGGACGGGGGATCCCAAGGCAGGTGTGGGGTATGCGCCTGGCGGGCCCAATGCTGCCAGCTTCTATACCTCAGCCTTACAAGAAACCTCCGGGAACCTGTCAACTAGCCACCAACAAGGGGCTAATGGCCGTCAGCCATGGGGTGGTGTAGCGTGAGAGCCACGCCCTCATTTGGGGGTGGATTTTCCCGAGCACCCAAGAGGGCTGGCGATTGGTCATGAGGAGAAGGAGCAAGGGGGCAGGCCACCCAGAAAGGGGGGTGAGGACCACTGGTGCACTCCCAAAAGGGGCCAATGATTCTAAGGCAAAGTTGTTGGTCTGTGAATTTGGGTTGGGCGTGGGCTTTTAGGGTTGGTACGCCTAGAAGGCAAAAATCAAGGGCCATCGTTCTCATCTGTTTGGCCTGGGACCTGGCAGAGCCCAGTGGATTGCAAAAATTTACCACATTGAAAAAATAATACGATCTTAAATAACACTTGCTTGGTGTAACTTGCTGAGCAAATCTTATGGAAAAAGTAAATTTTGATCATCCGCCATAGTTTTATGCCTGCATCTCTTGTATTCTCCACCAGCTGCTCTGAGTGCGGGGCAGCGGCAAGACTCCCCCTGCCATTTCCCATCTGAAGGGAAAATGGATTCAACTCGCAGTCACACCAAACCCCTGGGATGATTCATTTCTCCCAAGAATCTTTGCGCCTACTTTGCTCATACCCAAGCAGTGCCTTGTTGCTCCTGAGTTCTCCTGGAGCATGAATTTAGGCCTTAGGTCAATTATGGGAAACTTTTCCTTATCATGACCAAGCCATTATCAAAATGGCTCAGGCGGTGATAACTCCCACTGGTTTATTAATTTCCACCCATATAAGGGGTATTTTGATCTTGGCTTCACCTGTGAAGCTGATACCACTGTGGCAACTGTGCCCCTGGTTTTCCAGGGTACCCTCTCCCAACAACTCAGACCCAGCTCCCAGAGGACACCACTTTGGTGATTCAGTTTACTGGTTTGCCCACCCATCTTCCCCGAGGTGCTCCACCAGAGCTAAAGGAAGTTTTGGCAGCCTATAACTCCAACTACATCTTGTAATTTGAGGTCTCAAATGGGGCCACACGCCTCGCTGGGACTCAGGGCATATGTCACAACCAGCCCTGAATCAAACAAATTGCCCCATCGATTCCCCCTCATGCCATTATCCCCTCTGCCCATGACCATCTGTTCTTGGCCCACTTCAAGGGCGGACGGATGATCTGTCCATCCTGTTTTGAGTTATACCACTCAAAACGCAAGTGCCCCTCCTTAGCTACTTCTGACGGCTTTGATTTTTCATCTGCTGGCCTCCAATCCGCTGGCCACCCCATGCCAGTTTTGGTATGGTACGACCCTACCTCCCCTCCCTCAAAGCCTGATGCTGTAGCTTTACCTGCAACCACCAATCAGCCTCTTCCTCGCCCCAGTACCACACATGCTCCCTCCAATCAAGCACTGGCTTGGACTTCAGTTTGATCCCATACTTCCTCCAATGAACCAACCAAACATCATCAACCCTATACGTCATTTCCACAATTCAATTCAACCAGAACCTATTGGAGTTATTAATTGAAATTGACAAATCAGGTAGTCTCATTGAAGAACCATCTCTGCAAATCAAGCAGTTTGTTAATGCAGAATGAGATGCCAAATGCCCCCCATTTAAATGCCCCACAGCCAATTGCCAAACTATTTTGTAGTGACCACCAGCTTGCAGTCAAATCAGCTGCCATGCCAGATTGTCATCCCCTCTGCAAAGCTGTTGCTAAATCAGTGGCGATGCTTACAGGAGGTATTCCCCTCCTATTATCCCCTCAACCCTCACCCCATAAAGTAAAATTACAATGAATCAATTACACAAAAAAGTCAATGATGCTATCTAGAACGTGGTAACTGTAGCATGGAATTCTAAAGCTAATATTACCTAAACCAATATTGCCAAATTTATCAAACTCCAAGACACCTGCATTGAAGCCAAAAAGCTTTAGCTGAATATATCAGCACCATTTTTTAGCTAGCAATTTCCATGAGATACCAATCATTAGTGATATTGAACCACATTCTGCCAATGCCCTGACGCCCTTGCTCTCCACCTTGACAAGTTCCCTACTCTAGTATGAGGAATCTGCTGCCAAAAATGAGCCCCCCAATCCCTCCTCCCATTTTGCCATAGTTGGATAAGTGGTTTCCGCTTCCCCACCTGGTTGGTTATTTTTGTTTGGTGTGTATCATTCAATCCGCTCATTTTGGGCGTTTTGTTTGTATTGATTAGTTACATTAGGGTATAGTTTTTTAGTTTCAGTAATGTCCATCCCCTGTTCAGCTTACCTCAAATAAATTTGATAATAATAACACTGATAGTTAGCAACACCAGTGATCATATTACAAACTGCAATTTATTAGCAACAGGAAATTAACAAATTGTGTATTACTCACATCCTGTACCATGGCTATCATTGTAATTATCTGCCCCTTCAAGCTGCCTCCCATGACAACCACCAATAGAATGCTCATTTCTTCCACTTTTTATAAGCTTCTTGGAAGACTCAGCTGTCCCAGTTACTACAACTTTCTCTTGCACTGGGACATGTTTGAGTTTAGGAGGTGTCTCTAGCAACAACTTGAGGCGTGATCTTCCCTCAAAGGAGAGAGGCTTTTGTGGATTGCTTGTTGGATAAACAAGGACTAGAAGACCACAGGCTGGGACAACAAAGATGAGGAACAACACAATGAAAATCAAGGTGGATGTGCTCCTGTGCAACCAGGATTAGTACATGCAGTCACAACCACTGGCTGTTGTAAAATAATAAAAAATAAGTAGTAAACAAGGGGATAAATGAAGTTAAAAAGAAGGCAGTTTCACCCCCAAACGTAGAGAAAAAGATGCACTTAGAACAAGACAGACAACTGATAATTTATTCATGCTGGGTAAATCTAAAGAAGGGTCTTGGAAGCAGATTATATCATTTGGTGCAGCCATTCAACTGTCAATTTGTGGCAATCCATTTCAGGACGAGGCTTGATTGGCAAAAGGAAGAAGCACATTTACTAGTAAGGGATTTTAGTGGGAGATATCTCTCTAATTGTCATCAAGCGACTGAAATACAGCGGACATTCAGGTGCACATACAATCAAGTCAATGGTCCTAAAAATTTACACTCAGCAAGCAATAAAGGTTTAGAGCATGAGAATTCTTCTACAACCAACTGAGAAGGACCCAGTGTATAAAATGCAAAAGAAAACAAACTCTCTTTTATTACAAGCAATAACTGGAATTTAATGGCAGCACTAGGAGAGTGATGAAGTTTGTCATGAGAAGCATGGCCTCCTTAACCAGTGATCCTTTTTTGACACTCCCCACCGCATCACAGCTGTGCCACAATATTAAAAATAAAGCTTTTATGACATTAGATAGCTAAAAAGTCTGTAAGGAGATCTTTTTAAAATAAGGCAACTTGGGCATCCACCATAGTATATTTTTTTAGTGGAGGATTAGAGAAACTGGGAAGCAGGTTAGGGGTCAGCTTGCATTCATTATCTTTGCACCTACCATTGAGTAGTAGGAGGCTGGGTGGATTAGCAAACACATCACTGAGGTCCCAAATTCACTTGCAGTTTAGTAGTATAAGAAAGAGTGGAGAAAATAATGCTATAAACAATCAAAGGGAAATATTAGAAAACTGGTATGGCTGAGCAATAGCCTAAATTATTAAAATAAAGATATGTTTCCAAATTGGCAACTAGAACATCATAGTAAAAGTCTTATGATTAATTGCTGGTATCACTAAGTTCAGTGAGGATTAAACAGAAATTCACAATTCTGTTGGTAAAACAAGATCATCTTAAATATTGAGAAAGATTGGCTAAGTTGAGAATATTGTACCCTAATACACAACCAAAATTTTAGAGATACTCTGCAGGAACCTATACAGAGATGGGAAAATAGCCTAGACAAACATTATAATAACTATTGACAATAAGGCTAAAGGATGGACTGAGAGAAAAGAGCTGATATGAGAGATTGAGCATATTATTGTTTGGCTAAATGATAGTGAGACTTTGCTAATATAGAAGAGATTAAATATAAATTCCCTAAGAATGAGTAGTAGTGAGACTCTAACATTAATAAAACTACTATGCAATCATCTATTGCTTACCTAATTTATATTGTATCAAGGGATGATGACTGTCATATTAATATCCTATTGTAATAATAGTATTCAGATCCTGTGCAACCTTCCACCTGGCAACACACCTTTATGGCATTTATCCACCAGAAATGTGATATAGGCCATTGAATTATTAGATTAAATAAGTAGTTACACTAGGTAGGATAAAAAATATATCTAAACTATATTTAAAGGTAT
Organism: Massospora cicadina; assembly: GCA_022478985.1. Lineage (NCBI taxonomy): Eukaryota > Fungi > Entomophthoromycota > Entomophthoromycetes > Entomophthorales > Entomophthoraceae > Massospora > Massospora cicadina. The sequence continues at coordinate 18,609 of JAKSZP010016638.1, read as the reverse complement.
GCTCAGATATAAGTCAACTGTAACTATAAGTTTTATAATAGATAGTAGTAAACTTTGGATAGTAAGCTATATAATTATATATATATTTATCCAAAAATAGACTGAGTACCCTTTGATATCATAAGATAATGCCACAAAATAGTTTTATCATTATAAGATATTTTATTTTATTATAGCAGCTAATCCTAAAAACTTGGCTAGTATTAGCTTTAAATTAATTGTCACAAATATAGATGAGATATAAATGCATATGAATAAGCTATATTGAGTCTGGTCAGGACTAATCTTATTATATATATATATTCTCTTTCTGCTATACCAGAATAAGTGGAGGTTTTCCTTGATTTAATAGGAAATTGAACTAGATTTTTTGTTTAGTATCTATATATCTTTGTTTTCTACCAATAAATATCATCTGGTCACTTTTCTTAAATAAAAATATATCTCTTATATCCTATTAAAAATAGTAATATATATAAAATAATACTTAACAGACTACTATAATTTAAAAGTAATTGAGGCAGGTTGACCTCGGGACAAATATACTACACCAAGATTTTTTATAGCCAGTACAGGTTTTGAATATGGGTTGAACAAAACCTGCACCAGAGTGGAAGCAGGAATTACCCTGCCAGGCTATCCACCCTTAGATTACCATAATCTAAGCTTTCTAAAAAGCGATTTACATATAAATAAATTACTTATAATTTTTTATATAAATGGGATATAAAATATAGTTGTTTATAGCCTGGCAGTGGATATAATATTTCTTTAGACTAAATAGCACTTATACTTAAAAGTGAAAACTTTAAGCTAGCTATTAAATAGAGCTTTATTCTGAAATCATATTGATATATTATAGTTCAATTGTATATGCTAAATACTTTGCCAATACTCTTAGTTTCTAGAGAGGAAGATGATGATAAATGTAAAGCTAAGTTATGGCAATCAAAAGCGAATCAAAATCTAAAACGAAGCCTAGTTAATTTTAACTCCCCCTGAGATTCAATATTGTAGCTGGTATAAACCCACATTACCACTTACTATCTAAAACTTATGGATCAGTCAAACTTACCTAGCCAACTTATCATTTACGTAAAATACACTACTGAATAAAACTAAACTTTGAGATACCTCTTTTGCTTACTGCACTGCCAGTTAAAGGCTCAAATATAAAATCCTGCTGGCAAGAATTGTATGGCATTATATTGAAAGCTAATCCAATACACCCCTATGCCCATTTCAAACATTTAATTTTCTTTGACAGTTAAAATCTACATAGAAGTAACTTTAAAGACTAACCTTTAATCCAGTTCATTGGTTTCAATTATTCTAAATGTGACCTCCGATGGATGAATCGCTTCATTTAATCATCCAATCACCAGTGTTAATGATTTGCTCCAAGTTCGACTGTATCTTATCAGCTAGTAAGTGGTAGTAGATTTTATAAAATAATATTTATTTGAATAGCTTGAACCATACAAACTGTGGTGCCATAAAAAGCCACCTTTGCTAATTTACCTAGCAGTAAAATGATTTGATGATTTGATAGACTCAACCTCCTTACTGTTTAGTCTTCAGATGAACTCCTATCACGAATGTTGGTTCAAAGGTACCGACTGTCTCTGGAGAATAGATGAGCATTGTTATGATGCAAGCAAGTAAAGCTCCCATCCAACATTTGTTTTGGATGGGAGCTTTAGGTAATCTATTTAGGATGGATCGATAGAGCGTGACATCATTTGGATTCGGAAGTGAGCGGCATGGTCCATAACTGGGTAATCAGAAGTGCGAGCCTAGACTCGGCTCGGCTCATAATAAAGAATCTGAACTATGCAGGGTTAGGACTAAAATTCACATGTCAGAGTTGGAGAAAATCCATAGGTTGTAATCAATTGAAACGATTATAGGGTGCGAGTGGCCAGTAGATGACGACCAACGGTGGTCTTAGATGGGCGGGAGCGTAATTTGATTGGTTTAGTTACGGCTATCGCTTCCACTGCTCTGCCTATACTCAATCTTTATCCAATCATCCTTGAGAGCAGAGAAATAAAGAAAGAAATAAAAAAGATGTCAGGGGAGTTGGGGGCACCCGCTATTTAAAGGTAAACTAGCTCTTGGCACTTAAACTCCCATTAACATGCTGTCGGCTGATTATACTGAAGGAAAGAAAGACATGCGGGAGGACCAGGTATGCGTGAACGAGGAGCCCGGTTTGGACCAAGAGTCTGAACCTAGCGAAAAAGACTTCTCAGACCCGTCCTCCAGTTCCAGTGACATTGAAGTGAAAGAGGCGGACTCTCGCTTCATTGATCGCCTCAACGCCATCCCCATCGTCGCTGAAGGAGTCGGGTATGTGCAGAAGTACGCCAACTCGGGTGAGGGCATTTATTCCAAGTATGTTAAATTTGCCCTCACCAAGGCCGAGTGTGGGATCCTCACGATGACTGAGCTCGCCGGCGCCAAGTTCCCGGCTCAGGTGGAGAAGGCCGATCATATGGCGGTGTCTACGTTGGATTTTCTTGAGGACAAGTTCCCCACGGTCCTTAAGCAGTCTTCGTCGGACGTCATCAAGCAGTCGCGCCAGGCCATTTCAGATATTGTCGCCTCACCCCAGGCTGCTATCACGTCCACCATCGACTCCATCGCCAGCAACGCTGAAGGTATCTTGGATCGGCTTCTTCCCGCTGTTGAGGAACAGGAGCAAGAGCAAGAGCGTGACGTAGGTGTGGCCCGTCTCCGCCACGTTGGGATAGATGCCTCCCGCCGTCTGTCGCAGGCGGTGCGCAACCAGTTTCTTTCCTCGGGAAACAGGAAGGAATCGATCCTCAATTTGAGCGAATCCAACAAGTTCTTTCAGCGGGCCGGGGAGGAGATGGCTTCACTCAACGAGAAGCTTCAGGCCGCTGTCAACGCAACCAAGGATAACGTCAGCTCCATTAAGGACTCTTCCCTACAATACCTCATTAAGTCCCAGGCTCAGTTGGTGCAACGAGTTAACTCCGAGATTGATAGCATTTCCCAGTACCTGAAGGGGAGTGCTAGCGACAAATCCCATGTTCTTCGTAAGCAACTTGAGCCCGCCGTCAAGTTCTTTTCGGACCGGTACGCTAAGGTTTCTGCTGAGCTCCATAACGATGAGCATCCCCTCTCTCTCAAGGCTCGCAACGCTCTGCTTCTGGCTACCGAGTCTATCCCTATTATTGAGGACGCGTGTCGCTATCTTACCTCCTTCCTCTCGCCTGAGCCCAAGTCTTGATTAGGGTTGATTTTAGACATTGAGCTCAGGTGCCCTCCTGCTGAAAATACTCCACCTTTCCTGCTTTTTACAATTCCTGTCCAATATTTTCCTCTTTTTAGCTAATAAATTCTGGGCTTGCCCATACTTTCTTTAGCATTTTGAATCGGTGGTTCCATCCCGACTTCTGGTCCTAGTTCAAATGAACCGTTGATTAACGGTGGGCAATTTTTGATTGGAATTAGCAGTTAACTGGTTCGCTTGATTAGCCTTTCCGGTAGGAGACAAAATTTGGGAATCTCTATTGATGACGTACGACCAAGTTTCATCGGATTTTATTCCATCTACGTTTTAATAAATATATTTGTAGCCCTATTTACCGAATTAAGCTAGATTATTTTCTCGCCATTCGTGACAGGAGGAGCGAACGGATATCAATGGATTTCACTAAGTTCGATTATTGGTAAAGTTAAAGGTATGTTTGATGAAACTTAGAGTATCCTCCTCGAATTTTTGTATCCCGTTTAACCGAATTACTGGCCAGGAAATAAATTAATGCAGTTTGGCAAGGGAAATGATCTAATGATGCGATCCAATCATTTTTAACATGAGAGCAATTTGGTAACTTTTGGTCTGGGCCTATCTATTTTAAGTTCACTTTTTGCAATAGTAGTTTTATGTTTGGTTTCAAATCGGTATCTGGTTTGATTAAAATATAATTTACCTAACTCTTATACAGTCTAAACATTTGATTCTATAAATTGGAATTTTTTTCCAAAAATCTTAAAATTCTAAGTTGCAATTTTTACATCAAAGATTCAATATCTTTACCACTATATAAAACACAACATCTGTCTATTCGTCTGTTCCTTCATAACTTTTTTATACTATGTAGAATCGAATAAAATTTTAAAAGTAGAGCAATTTTTGGGGAAGGTTTTGTATGGGTTGCAGAATATTTTAATTATCAAAGTCAAAAAAGATCAGCAATGAGTTATTTCTGATATATAAGTATACATATAACAAAAACAATTATATATTGTTATCTAAAAACATGATTCTCCATGATAGGCTAGAATATTACCTAAATTAAATAAAGCTTTCTTACATAATTATCTCTCATTTTATAAACCATAGATTGCCAGTTTAAATCTGGCTGTATGCAATTTATTCTTTAAATTTTGGTAGGGTAAAATTTTTAATAGATCCTCTTAAATTGAGTTTGAGTGTAGTTTTTTATATTTTATTATACTAGTTATGCACCTCTACCACTGCCTCCCCGAGTTCTATCCCAGTAATGAACTTTGGGTAGGGAACAATTATGACTGTTGGCGTTGCGCACTAATGCCCCAAACCGAGATAGCGAATAGCGAGGCGGTCCACGGAGTTCCTGGCCTATCATACGCCGCGCATGGAGGGTTCCGGGTTTTATCCTCCTTTCCCATTTTTTCATTCCCCTTAATCGTGCGGCATCGTCCCCAGGTCGACCCACCTCGAATAAAATTAATAAATTAGATTATAATTATTATACCAGTTAAGCAAAATATAAGTACTTAGATTTTGTTTTCTAATTTGTTTAGATTAAAACAAAGGTTTTTTGTTTTAGTACATATTAGAATAAACTTTGCTTATAAAATGAATTATCTTACTAGTAAACAAAAGTATAGTCAAATATGGTTATAGTAATCTATAGTATTTGAAGTATTGTTTATAAATGTTATATTAAGTGGATGAATTGGTAGTATGTAGTTGAGTTTATTAAATAAAATTAAAAAAACTTTAGCTAAATATATGTTGAAGAAACTATATAATAGTTTTATATTTTCAAACAAACATTTCTAACCTTTTTTAGATTTTATAAGAAAATGTATGAAGTTAGCTTATTGTTTTTCCCTCTTACAACAAAGTTAGTCAATTAGATATTAAAAAGTTGATATAGCAGTTGTCAGCAATGATGTTATTGGCTTTTTTTAAATTAATACTTATATAAAGGAGCTTTTGAAGATTTGATATGAATTATTAGATTATTATTGGAAAAATTTTATATCTCTTGTAAAGTATGGGAAGCCTTTAAGGCTTAAAAAATATAGTTTATCTGGGAAATATCCTTTATGCTATATTAATCAAGCTAAATTAAATATTATAATATTTTAACTGTTTTTTTAGTACTAGAAATATTTTAACTGTTTTGATTGTACAAACTTAAATAATTAAAAATAAGATTGTTTAATTATTTTTATACTATATTTATAAACTATATTATAAGCTTTAGAAGTATGCCAATTTGATAATTTTCCTGTCTTAGTTTTATCCCCATTATTTATTTAGCATTGACTTCTTAATAAAGTTTAATTAAGAAATCAACTTCAACTATAACTAAGGTAAAACTTTAATTTAAAACTGCTACTTACTTAATATTATACTTATCAAGTCTATCAGCAAAAAAAGCACTACTTTAGGAAAAGTTGCTGTTTGTCATGATTTCAATATGACTGGATGATAATCCTGAAATAGCTATGGCAGATTGGGAAGAATCTGCTGACCATGTTATTAGTTACAATTATTTGAGTGCCTTAAGATGAGGCAATATTGGGTTATAATGGGTTGTTATTGGATTGCCTCTAAATAAGGCAATAAGGTGATGTTAACATTTGACAAATAAAAATTAGATCACCTTGAATTAGGGCAATAGAGAGCTAGAGAATAATAAGCCAAAACCAAGGAGAATCAGCGGAATATAGTAGCCTAAGCTATGAGAGCAGTATCATCCAAAGTTGCTGGTATATAAGCAAGATGGGAAATTGAAAGGAGGTTAGTTAGTAGTAGAGAGGGCAGAACAGCAAAGAGTTGCTGTATTTATGAAAATAAATAAAAGTGTTGTTGGTGTGATTGCTCATATTTTTTATATTTTCAGTCTGTTCAAAGGACTGACAATCCTCACATCATTTGCCTGTTGATCAGTGGGTTTAACCTGTGCAACCCTTGCAATGGGTCCCAACAAAACTTCCCAAGATTACAACACTGTTATTGCCAATAGTAATATATCTTGTACATTCATTAAAAATAGTAGGTGACAAGTAAAATATTTATAGTGTAAAAATTATAAATAAAATGATAATTTTTTTGTAATAAAATAAGCTAGGGCAGTTACTAAAGATTTTTTAGCCTAAGTGGTGCCCAACCCAAAAAGGGGAGCTGCTATGCATTGCAGTGACTTATTTATCTATTTCTAATTTTAACTAGATGCCCATACTTTTCTACCTTAATTAGAAAAAATAACAGATAAATAAGATTCAAGTGTGGGAATCCAGCTATTTTTGGCTTGCTGGTGCTGATCTCCACTAAATTCCACAAATGGGTTTTCTAATAGTAAGGGTAAAAATACTAATAAACAAAAACCTGGGTTTTTTATGGTTTTATTAGTGTTGGCACCAAGTAAGAAAAATGAACCATCTCGATATCTTACCATTCAGTATTTAACTGTATCAAGGGTCAAAAAAATTCACTGTAAGTCTAGAATAGCTTAGTATAATCTGAATTAAAAAAATGTAAATTCAATCTATTGGAGCTCAGAAAACTCACTTCACATTGGCTGAACAACTGAGGGGATTTATTGTTAGGCAAAATGAACCCATGGGGTAAGAATTTAATATAATTTAGCCAATCCCCATTAGAGAAAATTATTTCACCTTGGGGGACCCCCATCAAGTCTATAAAAGGGAGTGGTCCCCGCTTAGGTGTTGGCTTTGAACTAGACGTAGCCTGGGGAGAGACCTCTGATGGGCTCCCCAGGCTTCCCACATGGTCAGGGCAATCTGACTACCCAACTTCATGCTATTTTCCTGTATAGCATTCATAGAAGTGTTACCCCAAACCATGTTCCACCAAGAATTGACCAGAATCTTTTAGCCAATAATATCATTTTTATTGCTTAAACTGCTCTTATTACAATTGCAAACTTGTAAATGTCTGACATTTCCCCCTTTTGACCTACTTTGACCCAAACATTCTTTTATTGAAGCCAGGAGGGCAAAAGTCTGACATCACCCCCCTTAAGAATGTAGGGGGGGAGAATAGGCCTTAGGAAGCGGCCATGTACCCAGTCAATAATAATCCCTGTAGCCAAGAACTTTATAGAGTACTCATTGCCCCTCTTATAGGTGATGACAAAAGGGCCTTCCCAGATTGTCCCAAGTTTACTACTTCTAGGAGTGATGTGATTATGATAATACAGAACCAGGTCAGACACTCAGAATGTAGGTAAGGGGGTCAGAGCTTATTGGCAGCATGCCATTCTTTAGTCACCATTTTAGCTAGCTTGGTCATAGCCTCATATTGAAGATGGATGATGCACTGAGCTAATCTTATCATGGCTTTCTAGAGTTTCTCAGCTCTAGAGGAGAATATATCTTTGGCTAAGAGGGCAGGTATTTCTGGTTCCCTTCAATAAAAGACATGAAATGGGGACATTTTCAAGATCCAGTGATAACTAATCCGGTAGACTATAAGAGCACTGGGTAATAATTGATCCCAGTAAAGTGGATCAGAAGAGGTCATTTTTTGTAGAATGGAGACAAGGTTCCATTTGCTCACTCCATAGTCCTGTTGGTAAATGGATTATACAGAGCTGAGAAAAGTTGTTGGGCTCCCATGGAACTGGACATGATTTTGACTTCTCTGGAGGTGAAGTTCTTACCATTGTCGCAGAGTAGTACTTGGGGACAGCCATGATGAGTGAAAATTTTTTGATAGAAAATGTTGCTGTGGTCTTGACCATTTGGGAAGAGAGCCAAGGCTTCATCCCACTTAGTAAAGTGGTTAATGGCTACTGAATAAATTTATACTAGCAGTCTGTGAGAAGGGACTTACCTCATCTAAGCTGATGTGTGGAATGGTTGTTGAGGGGTAGTTGGTTGATATTGGTATCTAGTCTTGAAATTGGATTTCTTCTTACATGTGAGGCAGGCAGCCAAGACTTCAACAATAGTTTCCATAATTTCTTCCCAAAAGTACCAATCCTTAATCCACAAATAGTTTTCTTTGCTCCTCCATAACATAAGGTGAAGTGAGCTTTCAGGATAGCAGGTACACGTTCTGAGAGCTGAAGATAAGGTAGCCATTTTACCCCCACCTGCTTGTACAAATTTTCACTCTCCACTTTGGTGTTGCAGGAGTGCCAGGATAACATTTTCTGTACAGGCTCATCCTCATCCTCTCATTCATTGGTAGTCATTAAGATTTCATATAACTTCTCCGTCTTGTTATTATCCAAGTGAAGGACTGGCATCAAAGTTAAATCATAAACATTCATGTGACAGGTTCCAGCACAGTGTTCAAACTTCATGTTGTAATGTTGGAGTTTTAGAGCCCAGCGAGCTAACTGGACAGTATGATCCTTCATGTTTTGTAACTATTTCAATGAAGCATGGTCTGTAATCACAGTGAAGGTAAGCCCATACAGGAAAGGGCGGTAGTGCTTTACAGCTAACATAACGGCAAGGTACTTCTTCTCTGTGACGCTGTAGTTGCATTCCTCCTTTGACAGCATCTTAATGAAATAGGATACAAAATGAACTACACCGTTTTCATCCAATTGGGCTAAGATGGCCCCAAAGGCCTAGTCAGAGGTGTCAGTAAAATAAGAAAATTTGGTTTCCATAATCAGGATGCCTCAGGATAGGACGTTGTTATAGCAGTTGCTTCAGCATCTCAAAGCGGCCTTTTGTTCAGCATTCCAATAAAAAGAGGTTTTTTGGTCAATAGGTGGACAAGGGGCTCACTGAGCTGGGCGAACTTAGGGATAAACTAATGGTAATACCCCATCATCCCTAGAAATACCTGAATATCCCATAAATTTTTAGGGGGAGGCATTTTTGAGATTGCTTTGACCTTATATTGGATGGGTTGAATTCCCTCTTGAGAAATGAAGTGGCCAAGAAAATCTAATTTCCTTTGGAAGAAGGTACACTTTGAACTTTGTACATCGATTGGGGTGCCAGCCAAAGAAAGCTATTGGCGGTTAGTAGGTCTAATAACATGAAAACCTTCTCCATGACATAACCAGAAAAATTTAAGTCCTAATCTGGAGGTGGAAAAACTTTCTTCAATGGAGTTGACCCTGTTCAGGTTTCATGTCATTTCTTTCTTTCTTTCATTTCTTTCTTTCAGTAATGCCTGTTCCCTGGTCAGCTTGCCTCAGTTAAATAAGAGAAGGTACACTTTGAAGGTTTTAACTTGATATTTGACTCACATAAACGTTGAAACACCTCCTTCAGGCAATCAAGATGTTCATTAAGGGTTTTTGAGAACACCGTGATGCCATTGAGATAAACAATGATGCAACTTAACTTCAGATCCTGCAAGATATGGTTCATGACTTGCTGGAAAGTTGCAGGTGTGTTGAAAATTTTTTGAGGTAATCAGGTGGGTTGGAAGAGACCCTCACTGCAAATAAGAGCACATTTCTCCTGATCTTGGGGAGAAAGGTCCATTTGCAAATAGCCACAAGCCAAATCCATTGCAGAGAAAAAGTTAGATCTTGAGAGTATGCCAAGGCGTCATCAATGTGGGGATATGATAGCTATCCTTTTTTGTGAAGTTGTTTAATCTGCGGTAGTCCATGACTATCCAATATCCTTGTCATGGCTAGATGACATGATAGTGGGCTTTAACCCCAAGGATAAGGCTGGGAGACAGGAGGCCCAGAAGGTGAAGCTTCAGGCCCTCCCTGACCTCAAGCACACATTAGACCAACGCTGGGTACAAACCAAATACGCCCAGGTTGGTACTAGTGAGGTGCAGAACGCCAAGCCCCTTGCATCAGCCCAGGCGTTAAAACAAACAGTTTATTCAACTAATGACAATGGTTCCATTTGGTTGATTGAGGAACAGGAGTTCAAACCCCATTCCATTTACAAAACTATGCGTTTGGGTCAGATACAACTTCAATTGATTACTCAAGTGAAGTCAGTTTTGGTGTATTCTACCAACTCAAATGTTAGTGTTTGCCTATTGGTGAATCGGTGCTTGGGACTGCTTTGGCAAACCCCAAATTACCCCGACAAAGTTTAAATTTGATTTCTGTGACCAACATTCCTTGTTGGTCAACTTTCCCAATAAACTTCCCCGTTTTTCCCGTTTTAATTTATGTTATCTCTGATGATCCTGTGCGCAGACCTCTTTGAGAAGGTCTTGTGCTACATTCACCATACCATTTTACATAAGATTCAGTTAACCCCTAGTGCACCGTTGGTTTGCCCAGGTTCCCTCCAACCTGGGACGCTTACCCCTTTCCCCTTTGCACTGCGTCACTTTTGGTTGGGTATTTTTTATAATGATCACACTCCTCTACTTAAGTTATTATTGCTCCAGCACCCTCTGCTGAGCTCTAGTACCTTTTTTACTAACGGCTAGTTCCCTGGCGTTGGACATGTGCACCAAGCAAAACCACGCTGGGAACAGGAGAGTTATAGACACTCTCCTTACATTAGTCGACCAACCTCATATTTTTAAGTACACAAAGTTTTTCTGTGTGGGACTTTTCCAAAGTGTAAATGGTGGGCGCCAGCTGTGGGCTTCAGCTGTGGTCAGCTGCACCACTGTTTCCTCTTTTCCCAGAAGGTTGGATCATACCAGCATTATTATGGCTTCCTCCAACTGGAAAGTACCCACCCTTTGTGCTTGTACCTGCTGAATACAGACGCTTCTAGGTCTGAAAGTCATGATTTTCCATCTTTCTGCCAAAATTACCAAATTCAATTCAAATAAACAGGTTTTACTTTGACAGCGCGTTTAGATGATTCCAGCAGAATCAGCGCAGATGGGCCTGGGTGCTGGCCTTGGGTAACGTCAGGCATTCCATTGCTGTTATGGGAACAGGGTCATTCACGTCTAAAAACGCGTTTTATAATGAAAACACTATGTATACCTCCGAACTATATTTACTCTCTCATGGCTCAGATATGGAACCTATTCCTGTGTATCAAATCACCCCTAAATAATCCCCGTTTGACCTCTTCCATGATTAGCAGCACTCAGTAAGTTGAAAAAGAGCTGTTCTTACAATACAACAATGTTTATGCCCCTGCTGAAGATATGGTGGGATATGTGGCCCCAGTAGTAAGAGTGGCCAGATATCCCTCTCCATTATTTGATTCTAAAACATACCAGGGTGACATGTTAATGCCAGATGATGAGTTTGTTGGTGATATTATGGCGCTGTCTGCTATAAATAAAGACCATTCTGGGTATTTTCTACTGACTGCTATCCTTCCCTTCCCTTTAGAGAAACTCAGCACCACTATTCTGGCGGATACTGGCGCCACTGAAAACTTCATGTACCAGAGCCTAGCTGAATATCTTGGGCTGAGTTACTTGCCAGGTGGTATGGTTAGGAGAGGGGCGTCCCAAGGTATTCCCACTCTGAAGATCATTGGGACAGTGGACTATCAGGTTGGAAAGTACCACTTGTCTGATCACTTCCAAGCTATCAAAAAACTCTTAACTCCTATCTGTAACAAACGGGTTCATGCCAATATTCCATGAGGAAATTGGGAAGTAAGAGCCTCATAGCTGACTCTACTAGGGACCAGCCTGCCAGAGCCAATCCCTGAACCCATCCGCTGAGTTTCATTGTTGCCATGTGCCCTCAGATCACTGTCCACATGCTGTAGGAGAATACTGAGATCCATGCCAACGCCACACCAAGCTCACTAGTGGATCTCATCTTTGATCTGAAATATATATTTAAAATAAAATATTATTTCTTTTATGCAAGAAATTCCTTTATTTGACTTTTGGAGATTTTGTAGAAGACTCAACTGGCCATTTAGGCCAGCCTAGACCTGAATAAATAGTATTTTGCTAATATTAAATAAGCTTTCTCCTATGCCAAGCTCTCCTAAACCGTCAAGAACATCTTGGGCAAAGATTCCATACCCCATAGAATCATCATCCATGCTGCTCATAAGTCCAACGTCATATCAACTTGGATGTGTTTCAGCTTTGGACAGTCAAATTTCCCTTGCTCATATTCCCTCTCATACAGGTTTCTTCTTATAAATTCCATATTCAGATCCAGTACTAACTGATCCATAGCAATGTACGGATCATGTACCACCTGATCCGTTACAATATTATTTTGGGTGTGTAGTGGTGGCGGAAGTTTGACGTTAGAACCAACCTGAAAGAGAATAACCTTTCCCTAACATTAAAGAATGGTCAACAATAATTGATCCTTTGTCGGAGGATAACGCCCAGGGCGAATTGCCCACTGGCCCCATCTTCACACTCTTAGCCTTGCTTCTATGATGAAGCCCTCTGTGGAGGTTCCCCTACCTTCCTGTTTAGAGGGGTTGGAATCTTCCTTTGATGCCGCATCAGCTAATAAACTACCTGATCATTTTAAGTTTGATTGTAAGTTCAAGTTCACTGTGGATCTGGTGCATATATCTTCCCCCATTTACCCATTGACTGTCCGGGAGGAAGAGGCTTTAGATGTGTGGGTGAAGGAGCAATTATCCAAAGGTGCGATTTTTCAGTGTACCTCCCCTGTATGCTACCCACTTCTCTTTGTTGAGAAGGCTGATGGTACTCTACGCCCCTGCGCAGACTATGGGAACCTCAATAACGTCACTGTACCAGACCTCCATCGCATCCCTTTGGATTTAGAGATTGCACGCTATGTGGAGAAGGCGAAGGTCTTCTCCAAGCTGGATTGCCTCAATGCGTTCAATCAGATTCGGATTAAAAAGGGATGAGAGTGGTTAACCGCCTTCCATACCAGAAAAGGGATATTCCAGTTTCGAGTCATGCCCTTTGAGCTTAAGAATGCCCCTGCTATCTTTCAACTCCGCATTGATGCAGCGTTGGGGACTTGTTAGGGGTATGCGCGGTTGCCTACATGGATGATATCCTGGTGTTTTCCCCTGATCATGAGTCCTATGCAGTACACCTTCCAGCAAGTGGTGGAGAGGTTAAGGGAAGCCCGCCTTATGCTAAAGATAAGCAAGTGTAAATTCTTCAAGTCCCAGGTCACTTTTCTGGACAACGTTGTGTTCGACCAAGGACACATGATAACTCCAGACAGGGAGAAGGATATTTGTGAGTGGCCCACCCCCACCTCAGTCAAGGAATTGAGGAGCTTTTTTTGACGTGTACGTTCCAAAAGAAGTTCATGCCCAATCTTTCTGAGGTGGAAGCACCCTTATATAAAGCTAGTGGTGCAAAGGTGCTTCAATGGTCCCCCGTTTTGGAGGATGCTTTCCAAGCAGTGAAGTGCACCCTGTTGTCCACGTCTGTCCTTCGCCATTCAACTCTTTAAAAGAGTTCATTGTATCTACTGATGCCTCCAACTTCGCCATTGCAGCTGCCTTGTTACAAGTAGGTGAAGATGGGATAGAGCATCCGGTGGGATATTTTTCTAGGAAAATATTTTTTCCTGAGCTGAGTTACGCCGTTTATGATAAGGAGTTACAAGCAGTGGTGGAGGCGCTGACTTATTGGCGTCACCACTTGCATGGCTCTACCCAACCTTTCCATGTACGTACAGATCACCGTGCCTTACTGTACTACCGCGCTCCTCATGTCCTAACCCCATGGCAGACCCATTGGCATGAGACCCTTTCCCAATTTGAATTTTCTTATGAGTTCACAAAGGGAAAGAATAATGGTTTAGAAGATGCTTTGAGCTGCAACCCTGCTTTGGCTTCTGATCCAAAGAAGGTAGAAGTACATAACACAATTGATGATTCCACAGAATAAAATTGTGTCTCAACTTCACTCTCCCCGGCCAATGGGCCAGCGCTTGAACCTCTGGAAAATGCAGAGGAATACAGTATGTTCAGAAAGGTAGTCCTTTCTCAGCCGCTATCAACCAAATATACTATGGTACTTGCTAAGAGCGCTTTGAATCAAGAGGATCTAGTCAGGGGTTATCACGTAAAAGATGAGATGGTGTGGTATCAGGGGTGCCTATAGGTTCCTGCTGGCCCACTGGACCTTGAAATCATCCAGGACCATCATGATGGACTTACCGTTGGTCATCCTGGGAAAGCAAAGACCTTGGAGTTGATACGACGCACTTACAATTGGAAGGGCTTGCCTGCTCAGGTGGGATGGTATTGTAAAGAGTGCCTGATCTGCAATCAAATAAAACCAAATGTCAACCTTTAGCGGGGTTGTTGGTACCAGTCCAGAAGGCTGAAGGTCTCTAGATCCCCTATTGGTGGATTTCATTGTGGAATTACCTGTCTCCGATGGTTATGATGCCATCATGTGGTGGTGGACCGTTTTACAAAGTTCGCCAACTTTATTCCTTGAAGAACCACCATAACCGCAGCTGAGATGGCTAGGCTCTTCGTCACTCATGTGTTTGCGCTTCATGGGGTTCCCCAAGAGGTTATCAGTGACTGAAGCCCCCAGTTTACCTCCATCTTTTGGATAGAGTTGTGTAAAACTCTTCAGATTTTCCCCTGCCGTTCAACTGCCTATTACCCCCAATCAGATAGGAAGACTGAATGAGTGAACCAGTGATTGGAACAGTTCCTGCGGTGTTACACTGCCACGGATCATTCAGGTTGGGGTTATCACCTTCCTATGGCCCAATTTAGCTACAACAATACTTTGCATTCTTCATTCAGTTGTTCCCCTTTTTTCGCCAATCATGGCTTTAACCCCGCCTTTAACATGGAGACCAGCTGTGGATCTAAGGTCGAAGTGGTGGTGGACTTTGCCAAGACTATCAAGAAAGAACACCAGGGGGTTTCCACAAGTTTGGAGGTGGCAATGCAAGTTTATAAGAAGAACGCTGATGGTAAGTGCCGAGTGGGTCCTGCGTACAAGGAAGGGGATCTCGTGATTCTTGATGCTTGTAACATCCCTATCAAGCAGCCATGTAAGAAGTTGGGACCAAAGAGGATTGGCCCTTACCGCGTTGTTAGAAAGGTGGTCCATGCCTCATACCAGTTAGATCTTCCTTCTTCGTTTCAGATCTTCTCTGTCTTTCATGAGAGCAAATAGATGTTGTTCAAGGGCCCCCCACCAGAGACTCCTGAAGCCTATCTCGTGGATGGGGCGCTAGAGTGGGGAGTGGAAGAGATAGTAGCCTCCCGCCATGTTAAGAGAAGACTTGAGTACCTGGTATCTTGGAAGGGTTTTGATAGTGCAAAGAACATTTTATACCAGCACGTGACTGTGTGCATGCCCAGGATCTGATTGAAGCTTTCAACAAGCGTTTCCCCCAGGCCGCTGGATCTCAACCCAAACTGACCATTGCCGCAATGAAGTTGGCCCCAGCCCACAAGAACCTTTCACTAGCGCAAGCCCCTGAAGGGGGGTTGAGCCCCATTGGGAGGAGAGGGTAATTTCATAGCTAAATAAAATGATAGTGGGCACCAACCCCAAGAATAGGCTGGGCGATAGGAGGCCCAGAAGGTGATGCTTCAGGCCCTTCCTGACCTCAGGAACACAGTAGACCAACGCTGGGTATAAGCCAAGTATGCCCAGATTGGTACTAGTGAGGTGCAGAACGCCCAGCCCCTTGTGTTGGCCCAGGTGTTAAAACGAATGGTTTATTCAATTAATGACAACAGTCCCATTTGTTTGATTGAAAAACGGGGGTTTGAAACCTGTTCCATTTATGAAACTAAGTCTTTGGGTCAGATACAACTTCAATAGATTACTTAGGTGAAGTCAGTTTTGGTATACTACCAATTCAGATGATAGTGTTTGCCTATTGGTGAATTGGTGCTTTGGACTGCTTTTGAAAACCCTGAATTAATCCAACGAAGGTTAAATTTGATTTCGTAACCAACATTCCTTGTTGGTCGACTTTCCCAATAAACTTCCCCATTTTTCCCATTTTTATTTTATGTTATCTCTGATGATCCTGTGCACGGACCTCTTCGAGGAGGTCTTGCGCTACATTCACCATACCATTTTACATATGATTTGGTTAGCCCCTAGTGCACCGTTGGTTCGCCCAGGTTCCCTCCAACCTGGGACGCTTACCCCTTTCCCCTTTGTGCACCGCGTCACTTTTGGTTGGGTATTTTTTATAATGATTGCACTCCTCTACTTAAGTTATTATTGCTCCAGCACCCTCTGCTGGGCTCTAGTACCTTTTGTACCAACGGCTAGTTCCCTGGCGTTGGACATGTGCACCAAGCAAAACCACGCTGGGAACAGGAGAGCTATAAAAACTCTCCTTACAGTCCTCCAATATTCTTTTTAATTAGCAAAAGGGGAGAAGACAAAGGGCTTTGTGAAGGAAATAGTAACCTCACGTCTAGTAACTGCTGGAGCTCCGTTCTCATATGCTGTTCTTCCACCTTTGACTTGCGGTAAGGTTTTGACCTAATAGGATGGACATCACCCACATCAATGGAGTAGTTCCAGCCCTTCAAGTGGCCATAGTCACTATCTGACTTTGAGAATATGTCGCTATATCCTTATAGTAAAGTATGGACTTTTTCCAGATCATCTGGAGTCAGCTCATCCGAGCTATATATGTTAGGTAATGTACATACCAGGTTATCCATGGGTGAGCCCAAATCTGTCATAGAGTCAATGTAGTGGATATGTTCAATGTCCTCCACTGGAATTAATAAGCCTCTGCCAATCTCCTGGTGTTTTCTTATAACCATGTCCTTTACCATGAGGTTTCCCAACAGAATAGTAATAGGCCTCTGGTAGTCTGAGATTAATATCCCAGGCAATACACGATGCTCCAAGGGGCTAACACCCTCAAGACCTATGAGGTGCAACAAACAATGATGTGGGATTTGTAGCGTGATTTTTGTGTCAATCACTCATTGTTCACCAGATTTAATCAAGACCTCACCTGCAGCATAGAAAGGGAACCGTCCCTAGCATCCACTGAATAAAGCAATTTTCTGTGTTGCGCCCAGAGGTAGAATAATGCAAAGTCATAGCTGAAAAGGGGTATAAACCAGGCAAGAGTATTCGTTTTTGCTGGGATCTTTATTGGATAAGACTAGCAGGACTTCATAATTTGATCATATAGGAAACCTTGCTTCATGTTGACTATTCCTTCGTACTCAATAAAAAATCAGGTACCTATGAGCATATCATAAGTGTTGTTGTCCAAGGCCACTGCTGGGGCCGATAAGATGAGCTTCCCAATTGTAGTGGGAAGGGAAGAGTATTCCCCAATGACACAGATGTTATTTGGGCCTGCAGATCCAAATTCTTGATTGTACTCCAAGTCAGGCGCTAGATTTATCTTTTTGATGAGATTTGAGGAGATATCAATAACGAGAAAAGCCATTTACCCAGGATGGCCATTACCTGGACTTTTTAAATAACCACTTCAATCTTGGTGTGTGTTCCTGAAAAGTTAGGAGGCAGGGCCAAGACCTCCTTGAGCCGTAAAATGAAGGTTAGTTTATGAGCAGTATCAGGGTAGTTATCCAGGATGGATTTAATTGTATGGACCCTCTGAAGAGGTCAAATCAAGACAGATAAGAACTTATCATCATCACTGGCAGTGTCAATAACTTTTGGACACCCTAGAATTTGGCTGAGGTACGTTTCCTCAGGTATGGTGGTCTTGTCTACTCCTTCAGCATTCAATCAACCAGGGACCTCCACTTCTATGGGCACACCCAATATGTAATAACCAACGTTATTGTAACCCCATCAGATTCATCCCCAAGGGTATTCTCAACAACTGGAAAGGTCGTAAAAGAGGTAGGGTGAGATGGCCACATGAGATTGGATAGCTACCTCTGAAAATACATTTTTCCAGCAATCCCTTTACTGTCACAGGGGTTAACCTTAGGGAGCGCAACTCCAAGATTGGCTAAAGGGGAAGGCACAGTGGCTTTTGTGAACTTGTGTGGGAGCATGATATCGACTGCATTACAGGTCTTAGGCCTACAAGAGAGAGTGTTGGGGATCTATTTGCGATGACCAAAAATAACCATATTTGATATTTGATGTCTTGGTCTAATGAGATTATAAAACCTCCATCAGAGATATCCGATTCTTGGACAGACTGACGATCAACCCTTTGGAGTTATCAGCCTCCTCTGAAGGATGAGGTTAAGCAATATGAAGGGGCAAAACATCCCACAAGAAGGTCAATCTCATCTAATAAGAACCTTATCAGATCTGACCATCACAAGTATAGTAATAATAATCTGTAATATCGGTCATCTATTAGGAGAGATTATACCTCAGTTGAAGCATGAAGACCCTCACAAAGAACTACTTAATCTACCCCTATAAATATCACTCATTTCTAACTAATAAAGTACCACTATTGATGTCTCGTGTAGCTCAATTTTTATCTATTCAAAACATAATTCTGTATTTCCGATTGGAATCAATTATTTCAATGGAACTAGAAA
>JAKSZP010016637.1:0-23825 GCA_022478985.1 Massospora cicadina | reverse complement strand
AAATGAACCCTCTTTTTTTTGAGGGTTTAGTGTGCATCGTTATCCAGGGCCATCACCCCCAAGCCCAGAGCAGATGCCTCAGCGTGCTACTCGGAAATGTGTCGGGGAGAAAAAATGATACCAGAATCCTTTTTATTAATTATGGGTATGGACCCTAGGATGTTCCCAATTTCCGCCAAGACGAGGAGGAAATCAGTGGGAAACATCTCTAGATTCAAGGAAAACTCACTAGTTGATGAGGCGGTATTTATAGGGATGACCATGGGTGACATCATCGCAGCAGAATTGACTGAAACTGTTACATCATTCTTGGGGCTAGACCCCTGTGCAGTTCCCAATTTGGAAGTCATTGAAGGATTCGAAGGATAAGATTCCCTCATTTCTAAAGGCGCGCGCGACTTTTTGGCACCCATATTTATATGATTTGACCCAATGATGGCCAAATTACCTGGCCCCTTCCAGGTTGGGGCGGAGAAACCACCCCAAAGGATTTTGACAAGATGATCGAATTTGGAAGGAGGTGACTGCCAAATTGGGGAGTTACATATTGATATATCCAAGGTCAAATGGAGAAATGACGTTTTAACCTCGTTAGTTAAGGGCAACGCCTGGGCTTTTTTGCAGAATTCACTTAGGTAAACCTTCAGCGGACGACCCACTTGACGCAGAGAAAAGAACTCAAAGAAGGAATGGAAGGAGGCTTCATCAGGTTGATTCTGCTCTAAGACCTGTTCCAAACCTCCTATTAAGTTCCACAAGAGAGGCTTGGTGAGGAGTACTGCAAAGACCCAGTCCCCAGCCTCGGGAAACAACTGGGACAATAGATCCACTCCTCACAAAAGTGGATGGGCATAAGACGAATTGTTTTTGTCTAACGAGGGTTTTCAGTCCAGGGAAACTAAGGCCTGGTGTATTTCTGAGTAAATTTTGGGACAAAGGTGGGGAATCACAATCTTGATTTGGATTTATTTGAGGTATGCTGACCAGGGGACAGACAGTACCGATCACAACACTCAAAATGGCAAAACAAACTACTAACCAGGTGGGAAGCAGAAACTGCTTAACCCACCATGGCAGAGGGTGAGGAGGGGTCGGGGGGTTGGTTTTCAGAAAGACCCACCTCGATCAAGGGGTGTTGGTTACAGTACCGGATCAGAGCAGAGAGCCAGGGCGTTGGGGCATCTGCATAGTAGGGGCTGAGGTCAGCGTAGTAGGAGTTTTCCACTTCTGCATCAAGACAATGATGGGAAAGTGTTTCAACAAAAGCTGCGAGGAGAACTTCAGCTTCTTTGCGGGCTTCAGGAAGTTGGGTGAAAAGGGAGATACTGTGGCGGGTGATTTTGGCTGAGGGGTTGAATGAAGCAAGCGTTGCGACATTCATAACAGCAATTTCAGCATCATCAAATAGTTTTGAGATGTCACTGCAGGGAGATTCAGGGAAGTCGGGGGGAAGAAGATGGTGGGCAGGCCATGCTGGAGCTGGGCCACTGACTGGGCCACCGCGGTGCGTAGTTTTGGGCAATGAGGAGAGGCCACCGCAGCTAAGGCGAGCTGGTGGTCACTTTGGAAGGGGGCTGTATTGGGTAGAGGAGCGAAATGGCGAGGGGTAGGGGTTTCATCGAAGTTGGGAAGGAAAAATTCTGCCCGACCATAATCGCCATGGCAGAGAGGTTGACCTGTATGCTTACTAATGAGGATATTACCTGATTCGTCAGTTTCAGCCAATAGATCCCATGGATTTTGGTTCACTGGAATAGTGGCATTTAAATTTGAGTGGGTAGGATTGGGCGAATGGGCAGCTGCTTGGGTGTGAATGTTGGTCCAAGCATTGCTCTGATTGGCTGGCTTAGATTTAGGTGGGAGAGTGAGGATGGAGGTTTTGGGTGGGGCTGATTTTCCATGTGGGCCCACTGAACGAGATTGGAGGGTGGGAGGGGGCAGCAAAGTGCCCCATACTGAACCTCCAGAGGGGGGCTCAGAAGTTGCATCAGCGGATTTGGCCTTAGGGCACGCTCTTTTTGCATGGTCGAGGCCAAAGCAGAGGGAACAAATCTGCCTACCATTATCGACCCGAGCCCAAAAGAAATGATCAGGCGCTGCAGCCACACTAGCGCGGGGTGGGATTTGTTGGGCTATGGTAGGGTGGTGTGGTATGATGGTGGCTGTTGCACGAGGAGCAGCAAGGCGTTCTGCACCAGATGGAATGGCAAAGATGAGGTTGGGCTGAGTGCCATAAGCCATGAGCCCCGCGACCAACTGGTCATACAAAACCTGGGGTGGAAGGTGGAATGGGAGATTTGCAAAGGATACCACTAGCGTGGTGTCTGAAGGGAGGCGAGTACGGGTTGTGGGAATGGGGGTTTTTTTATAAATTAGAGGAGTTTGTGCTGCCGCTTCAGCATCCTCCTCAGATTGGAACCCAACGTCAAAGTAGCCCTTAAAAGGGCGGAAGTCTATAAAGCCAGCTGGCGTAAAGGCTGCAGTGGCTAGGTCAATAATTGCCTTATCGGCATATGGGAACAAATGCCCATATTCCACTCTGAGGCAATAGCGGATAGCAGAGCGAGGGAGGGCAAGAGGATGGGGGCGAGAAGGGTGGACGCGCGCCAGGTGGAGCGCTAAGTTCCGTGGGGGGACAAAACGGTTGGAAGCAGTGGGCGGGCTGTTTGAACCCGTCTGAACGCGCTTGCCTGCAGGGCGGAAAACGCTAGGTGGGGGTGCACTGCTACCCCACACTGGGGTGGCAGGCGGCAGAGCCAAGGACATCAAAGAATAGGTTTTTGGGCAGATGGAGATAAATAAACTTAAATTTAAAATCGCTCAAAAGTGACTTTGAGCGGTTAAAGAGAGTTTGGGAATCACAATCTTAGGATCGCGAAAAGTCCGAGACCACTAGGTATGAGCAGGAAGGGTGGGTACTTCCCAGTTGGTAGTTGCAAGAATAACGCTGAGACGCACTAGTACAAAACTAAATGAGAAAACTATGGTGAGCACCATCGTGGCAGTGACAAATGGCCAGCGCACCCAATTTACTAATAACGAAAGTCCCACACGGATAATTCTTATGCACGTATAATAAAAAGGTTGATCAACTAATGTCAAGAGAGTGTCTGTAACTCTCTCATTCCCAGCAAGGTGATGTGGGATGTAAACCCACATTGTTAGGGAACTAGCCATTAAAAGAATGGGAATACAAGCACCTCAAGCAGTGCCAGTACAAAAGGTACCCCAGGAAAGTATATAAATTGTAACATAAAATACCAGGTAGGTAAGAAACAACACCGCTTGAGTGGACCGCAGAGGGGCGTCCATAATCAATTGCAGCTTGATGTCAGGGACTTTGGGTGCCTCAATCTGTAGGGGACCTGGGCGGCCCACAGGTGGCCCTGGGATTTTAGTAAATTGCGAGATAAGGTAGTTGCCTACATGGTTGGAGACCTCCACGAAGAGGTCCACCACCAGGGTTGCCCAAGGAACCATTAGAAAACGTAAAATAATGGGGTGTTTTTATTAAGCAAGTCAATCAACAAGGAGTGTTGATCACAAAAACATATTTAAAATGAATCGGGGAAATTAGGGTTCTGCAGCAATGCGCCCAAGCCTTGACGTTCCAATAAACAGACGCTTCTGTCCATTTTGGTAAAATACCCCGAAAGGGCCTTCACTTGAGTAATCAATTGAAGCCTTATTTTACCAGAAATCAAAATCTCATAGCTGGAGTGGGACTCGAACCCTTGTTCTCCAACCAAGCTGATTGAACCATCTTCATTCAAAAGTAAATTGTCTGTTTTAAGGCCTGAGCTGAAATAGGAGGCTGGGCGTTTTGCACGTCCTTAGTAGCAACCTGGGCTTGTTTGGCTTGCACCCAGCGTCAATCTAAGGTGTGCTTCAAGTCAGGAAGAACCTGAAGCTTCACTTTCTGGGCCTCCTGTCGCCCAGCCTTGTTCCTAGCATCAGTGTCTACTATCATATCATCCAACCATGACACAGGAGGAGACCAGCTGTTGGCAACGCGGTGGGAGGTATCCATACATCCACACCTAAAAGTGGTCCACCAAATGAGACTGGAATCTGTGGACAGCTTCTGGGAGGGCGGGGGTGGAGCCTGCGATGGCATCCAAGACAGTCGTGTGGATAGTCCACATGGCGATTTTAACCACCAGAGCACAGAGGGAGGGTGGGAGGGGGGAGGCCATTGATAAAGCAAACATATCTCTTGACAGAATGAAGGGATGTGTTTGATCCTTGCCAAGCAGACGTTGAACTTCGCGCCATATCACTTTAGAGGTAAGACACTTCTCCAGGCGGTGGAACAGCGTTCCATACTGGCCACAAATGACGCAGGATGAGTGTAAAGCGTTAAAGCGCTCAGCTATATGGTACACCTGCCTCAGGCAGCGCCACACATGAGAACGGATTTGAGGCTGCAACAGAGGATGGTGTGCGTATTTCCAAATAGTCTTCTGAGTTTCAATGGAATAAGGGATGTCCATCATGTCCAGGTAGTCCACCCTAGATAGGACATGGGGCCGAATGGGGATCACGCCATCATGGATGGGTAGCCCCTGTACCTCTTGTGTGAACTGAGGAGAGGGGCGGCCTCTTTGGGCTGTGTGTCCACTAATACGAATTCTCCACTCAGCACTCCGCATGGAGAGGAGGATTCGTTTGTAGTGGGTTTTAGTACCGTGAGGACCTGTGGCTGATGGGTGGGAAGCCAGGTATTTCATCAAGGAGTGAGGGTTTGATGGATTGTATAAGGCCCAAGGCGCGGGAGAAGTTGGAGTGGGCTGCGCGTGACCAGTATTGGGAGGGGACCGTAGGGGCGGTGACAGCCGCAATCCAGGTGCCCAGGATCTTCGCAGCATGGGCTTTGAAGTCAAGCAGGCTAATGCCATCATGATGATGAGGGACAAACATGACATCTAGCCGTACTTTTGGTGGGCGGCCTGACCAAAGCCACCCTTGCAGAAGGGCATACAAGAATTTAAAAAAGCCTGGAGAAGGGGATGGCGTGGGCTCCAAACCAGACTTTGGAGAGGAGCATAGAGTTGGTTAAAACAACCCTGCCAGTAAGGGAAGTAGGGTGGGCTCTGAGGGAGGCGATGCGCTTCGTCACATTGTCTATAATATGACTTTCCATTACTGCTGATGTGTACCCGCCTGCATCCACCCACACACCCAGATGGCGTACAGGCCCTATGATATGGCGTGGCACAAAGGGGAGCACTAGTGGGGCGGTGTGGGGTGAGCAGGGAGGGCGAGCACGTTTGCGAGCAGATGGGCCGGGCTGGGCACTGGTCGCTGGGGACCAGCAGGTTTGATACTGACCAAGGAGGATGGTTTCGGTTTTGGAAGCATTCAGTGCAGCATTACTTACCCGGGAATACTCCTGGATTAGAGCTTTAAGCGCGCGTGCATCTTTATTATTAGACACCCCAACCACACAGTCATCTGCAAACGCCATCATCTTGACTGGGGCTTGGCCTGGTACATGGACCCCAGTGAGGTGGGCATTCACATTTCGAAGTAGTGGGTCAAGGATGAAGTTGTATAATAGTGGGCTAAGGGGGTCCCCTTGTCGTAAGCCCCTTTGAGGGCGGACTATTTCTGTTAGGAAGCCAGGGCCACGCACTGCCATTGTTGCAGATTCCGTGAGCAGCATTACCCAGTTGATGAAGCGAGGGGGTAAGCGGAATTGATGGAGGCAGGCCCTGAGGTATTCCCAGTTTACTCTATCATAGGACTTCTGTTGTCTAAGAATACAAGTGCCCCAGAGGCTGTGGACTGGCATGCATTAGCCACAGAGTGCACGTTGTCCCAAATCGACTTTCTGGGTCTGAAACTGAATTGTTCTGGGGAGATGGTGGCATATGTTACAATCCCTAAACGGTTAGCCATGATTTTAGTTAAAATTTTTGTATCAGTGTTAGTTAAAGAAATGGGGCGCCAGTTAGATAAGTCTAGCTTGTCCCCTTTCTTGAAGAGTGTGATGGTGAAGGCCTCTTGTCCTCCTGGTAGGAGGCGCGTTTCCAGAAGGCTCTGGTTAATGGAGGCAAGCAGCAGTGAGGATATATATTTGAAGTACTTTTTGTAGAATTCATATGGAATGCCATCTGGGCCTGAGCATTTCTGATTTGGTGCACCATGGATGGCTGACCAGAGTTCATTCGGAGTAATCAAATTCATTAATTCTGAGTATCGGGAAATGGTGCAGATGTGGGTTCAGTCAAAAAATTTTGCCACTTTGGTCGGCTGAATTGGATTAGATCGGTATAACTTGGAGTAATACTTTTATATTTCAATTGCCACTTTGGCTGACCTATCCGCGATGGAATCATCCAATCTCCACACCTGAGTGCAGGCCACGCTCTGATGTGTGGTGCAAAGAATTTAAAGAAATATGCGGTGCACTTGTCACCCTCTGTAATGCGTTTGGCCCAGTACTGAATATAAACCTGATGTTTGTGTTGCCTTTTGATCATGCTGAGGTGGGTGGCTGCCTCTGCCCACTTCCGGCCCCATGCAGGGCTGTATCCTGTGGCTGGGATGTTGGACTCCAGGTGTGCCAACTCTTCCAGAGTGCGCAAAATGATGGCCAATGTGGCTCATGAGTGTCAGGAGGAGAGATGGCGAGAGTGGTGTATGGTATCCTTTTTGAAGGCTGACCATGTGGAAATTGGGTCTGCACAAATCGGTGTAACAAACTCTTTTGCCAAAGTTGCTGATTCCACCCAAGTGGAAAATCCTGGCGACACAAGTTCAGGAGGGCGAAGTTTTCACCAATGTGGGGCCTTAGTCACTGTGACAGGTAAGTGGTAGGTTATTGAGACCAGCCGGTGGTCAGAGAATTCAATTTTTGTTGTTTGGAAGTGGGAAATGTGAGATTATAATTTCGCTGGCGTGAGGATAATGTCGATGCAGGTCATGGACCTTAATTGGCTGTTGTGGACGTGGGGGCGCGTCATGTTTTTGAGCAGCGGGGCTTGCCACGGCAGCGCATCTATTAACCCAAGGGTGGCCTTTAGAATGTTAAGTTCTACATGACCCTGGGGGCGTGGGAGGAGGAAGGCCAATAGTCCGTGGGTGTGTTTTTCCAACAATACATGTCGCTGACTATGAAAGGGTCTGGGGGTAATGGGAGGGGTTTGACCAACAAGAAAAATTCCCAACGCTTTTGTGCACAGGTTGGGGCATAGATGTTGATGATAGCATGCACCACATCATCCCATGAGAAAGTGATAACGAGGACTCGGCCATTGAGGAAGGATTCTGACAATAAAAATTTAAAAGAATTATTTTTCCAAAGTAGCACCCCACAGTGCTCTGACCAAAAGGATAGGGAAGGGAGGAGCATGGTTTTCCAATCACCCTTGGAACCTCACGGACAGTGGGACTCCTGGATGGCCAGGATATCCACAGTAAATTTTTTTGTAAAAAACTCAGTTTCCTAGCCCAGGACAGCGAGGCCTTGAGTCTGGCGATATTCAACGTCACTAAAGTGAAGGTTTCACCCATCACACCTTAGGTGCGAGGGGGTGGGCACCCAGGCCCACTAGACTCCTCTAGATCCCCACAGGCTTTCATGGCAGTGCGGGTGTTTGCAGCAACGCTATCAGTGGTTTTGTTAATTTTTAGCAGAAAGGTTCACGTTGGCTTTTGCCTTTGTTTTTTGTTTCCCTGACGTTGAGCGAATTTTTTGCGGTGCAGATGAGTTTTGTGCACCAACAATCAGGTCAAAAGAATTTTTTTCAGGTAGGTTGGAAACCAAGTTGGTTTCAACCAGAGCTTGGTTGCAAAGGTCAGGTGAGATTGAGTGACCCATCAGATCCTCAGATTGGTTGGCCCAATTGGCATCGGCTTTCCAATCTGATTAGTTGATGGATTCCTGAGTTGCTTCCGCCGCAAAGGTTTCAATGTCCTCCTGGCGTTGGGAGTGTGGGATAGTGGAGGTGACTTTGGCCGCTTCCTTGGCCGCGGCCCTGCGGGCCTGTTTGGCCTTCTTCCGCTCTTGAGGGGAGATAGGTTTTACCAGTAGGTAGCAGCCTTGTGCTCCCCATAGGAAAGCCTCTTTGGTGCTTGTGGTTGATTTGTAGTGCGCCTCTCTGCTTTCCATGGCTGCCAAGGGGTGCTCTTGGAATGTGATGCCCTCCTTGGTGGGGCATGCGTGTGCCTTATGGCCAAACGCGTCACAGTGGGTGCAGATGGGGGGTGCGCTGTCCACGGTTACCCAGAAAGGGTGGGTGGTATGCCCTTCAATATTGATATATGTGGAGTGCAGGATCTGGGTTAGGTCCTTTACAATCTCCTCAGCTGGGGTCAGAACTGCGATGGCTTTGCCAGTGCGCAGGTGTGGCATCAGTGTAAAGCGTTGCATCTCAAAAGATTGTATTTTGCCATAAATGGTGAGACCATCTTTCAGGTACTGCTCCAAAATGGCATGTTTGACTGTAGTAGGCAAAAAGTCAAATGTGAGGAAAATTTGGTTGGATTTTTTCCATCTGGTGTGTTTGGTTTTGAGACCCACTGCCCTTCAGGGAGGTTGATCACTACATGTACCACAGCAGCTTTGTCTGCTGCCTCCTTGTTTTCAAAACCGAGGTCCATCCAACTGTGTGACATGGAGTGAGGTGTGACGTACACTGCAGTTGGGAAAAAAGTGTGCACATCCCCACAAAATTTTTCCCATAAAGATGTTTATTAGATGTCCAGAAACACATGGACTCCATATTCCACCAATGAGAGTGGTTGGGAGCGCAACGTGTTGATGTACTGGTTGCATCATGCTTGCCAAGTGAGGATTTCAAGGGAAATAGTGACCACCAGTTTTTCGTTTTTTTTATTCCGCCAGTTTCTCCAGGGCATTTTTGAACATTTGAGGCTGCGGGCCTACCACCTGCTCCTCTTACCTTAATTTCCCAACTGCTCCCTGACATGGGTGCAGACTAATCTCCTCTGTGAGATTATTAAACTAGAATCAGACTTAAATTTGAATAAGTTGCAAAAGTGATTGCAATGAGAGAGAAAAGTTGAAATGTTTTAATTTAATTAAGCGTGGAAGCTCTTTGATCCCAGCATTGATGGCTGGCCAGAAACTAAATAGAATTTTAATAATTTAACTAAAAATAACAATTGACTTGGTTTTTAAAATTAAAAACAAAATTAAAAATCTGCCATGCGACCATCATGTAAGATGGAATTCACTATGGTTCTAGCAATCAGTAAACTATCTCATGTGAAAGTAATCATTACAGTGAGGACCTCTTTTCTTGAATGTAAATATAAGGGGAAGTTATATTATGGTTTCAAAAAAAATTATAAAACTGATCAATACCAAAAAGATTTCACCTTTTACTAAAAAAATTTCCTTAGATTTGAGCAAAATTTATTACTTCATATCTGCTTATTTTCTGGATTTCAAGTTGATTTCCATCAAATTTTCTGCCTTTATGGTACCATTTGCTTTAGTTTTGACTGGCAAAGCATGAACTCATTTGCGAACAATGGACTTAAAGAGGTCATTGGCGACCCTCAAGGGTTCTGCCTTTGATTCCAGGGCCCTTATGCTTGTCATTGGATAGGCAGTCTACCCTGGGTAAAATTTCACTAACTATGCATCACCCTTCACTCTTGGCTGGGGTTCCACACTGCCTGAGTGGATGTTGCCAAGATAAAGTTTTCGTGGGGGTTGGTAGCTTCATAGCAGTTAGAGAGGCTTGAGTGACGGGTCCAGAAACATCATAAAATTGTTCATGGAAGTTAAGGATTAGCTCCTGAGCGTTTGCCCAATCTCTATGAGTTAACTAGCTGTTATCAGTTTCGTCATAGCCTTTCCAGGACACCAAATACTGGAGGTGACGTCAGGAAAGGCGGGAGGCAAGAATGGCATCTATCTCATATTGGAGTTCACCATCTATTATCATTGGCTCAGGGTGTGACGGCATGGGACCCTCAAAAGGGATCAATATGCGATCAAGATAGGTGCTGAAAACTTTGATGGAGGGGTAGTCCACTTGGTTAGCTGATAAGCCAACATTCCTGATAATCTTGAAGAGTACAACGCGCTTGGGCCTAACTTCCAGTAGGACTGCTTCAAGTGTAGCTGCTTAGCTTTAATCATGAACAAGTCGCCTGGCTTGTACTCAGGTCTTTATAACGCTTGCAGTCAGCATATGATTTTTAGATTCTCACATCATTTGGCAAGATAATCCTTTACTTCCTGGTGTATGTCTATGAGCTCCTTGGAACGCTTATTGGCTCAATACCTGTGTAATCTAGCACCAGACTCACGTTGAAGCTGGGTTAAATCATAGTTTACATAAATAGGGGACGCGCCCATTAATGTATGAGTAAGGTTACTTTAGGTGAACTGCTCCTGTAGAAGGTGAAAGCCTAATTGTTCTGTTCTGCACTGGAATATCTACTCAAGAATTGCTCCAAACCAAGGTTCATCCTCTCCATCTATCCATCCGAATGAGGGCGAAATGCAGGAGCGGCATGGGCGGATCCCTAAGATGAACAGTAAGGCTTTTCAGAACAGGGCAGCGAATTGTGGGCCATGATTAAAGTAATTTCCTTTGGGAGGCCATGTAGGTAAAAGATTGGTCCAAGAAAAGGTGGGCAGTCTGGACGTAAAAAATTGTAGCGTTGCAAGGGACAAATTGGGCCATCTTGGTAAAATGATCCACTAAAACCATTACCGCATCTTAACCTTAGGATAAGGGAGTTTCACAATGAAATTTATGGACACTGGTGTCCAAGGACCCTATGCATCTGGGAGAGGGAAAAGCAGACCGGCCCTCTTCTGGCGACTAGGTTTTGACTAATAGCATTTTAGAAAAGACTTTGTGAATTTGCCCACATTGGTGCGTGCCATTCAAGAGCTAGGAGCTGCTGACCAACTCAAGCACCTTGTCCCTATTAGGGTGGCCAGCAATGGGAGGGTCATAGTCTTCACAGATCACCTCCTCTCTTAAGGGTTCAGGTGGTACCCACTACTTTCCCTGATTTGGGATGACTCCATCCAGCATCCGGTGACTTTTGAACAAGAGTTTACCATTTCTCTAGCAGGCCTGCTTGATCTTTATTGTAGTCATCTGATAGGGGTTGGAACAGCCTAACATGGCCAGTGGTGTCGTTCTCTCATTCTAGGGGCTTTATTATGAGCAGAATGGGGGTTGCAAGCGGGCCTCTCAATTGTTCCAGTTTAATCAACACCTGGATATTGTAGGCTTCAACTAGCTCTGGGTGTGGGGCAAAGGCAGGTTCTGAGATAGGGCAAATTAGAAAAGGTTTTAAGTACTCTTTTTAAAGTTATATTAAGTGTGGTTAGCCTGGCAGAGTGATTCCTGCTTCCACCCAAAACAAAACATCTCTCTCCTGCAAACCTCACTTTTGTCAAAAAAGTGAACAGAACAAGTTTTGATGGAGCATCTGACCACCAGTGAACACTGCAACTATAAAGCAGTGAACCATGGCCAAAGCCTAGCGTAAGAAGTCAATCCGCCCATCTGTGAGAAGCACATAGAAATAGATATTTTGCTTATGCCAATAAAACCTAATATGAAGTACACTAAGATGGACGTGCCATCTGATGGACTTCCCGCTAACTTGAGCCCCCATACAACCAATAACGTGGAAGGCCTGAACAACCCATGCATGCCAAATAATTATTAAGCGAGACAAATGACAAAAAATGTGCAAACATGATGAAGGGACATAAAAAACCCTTGCGACAAGTGCAGATAATGAGACTGACTCCCTAAGATCGGAGTCTGTCAAGAACCAGATGGAAGGAACTACCATCAGGGAGTGAGGACCAACGCTGAGAACAGTGGTGTCAGGGATATTCCCCACTGAACCTCAATCGATTGAAGGGATTAGGTCCTCACAGAGTAAAAAGTTTTTTTAGCAAACCAAAAAAACCCAGATGAAGTATTGGTTGGATATGAAATGGACTCAAATTTGACTAGCAAATATCTGCTGCCCAAACCAGTAGGGCAACGCCAGAAAAAGTTTTCTCCAATATGGAGAAACTTACCAAGGACGCTTGGAGTATTCACATGAAGGAGAAGTCAGGCACCAGTTCTGACAAAACTAGTCAGGGGGAGAATGGTTCCCAAGCAAAATCAATCCAGCAACCTGAGCAAAAGATTGGGCATGATCCCCAATACACTATTGGGTGCAATCCCTGACAAATTCAAGTTGACAACGAGGGCTAAATCAGTTTAGAATTGATCGCCAAATCCAAATGGGCCATTTGGGATGATCCCTGAAAAATCCAAGTTAATGGAGGGAGCTAGACCAGCACATAATCAGTTGCCAAATCAGGACAAATCATTGGGGACCAACCCTGATGGAAGCGAAGCTATATTGGGGACTGAATATGAAGGATTGGATACCTGGGTAAAGTTGTTTAAAAACTAATAGTGTTACCAGAAGGGTCTAAAACCCTGACAGCGGTCAAGTTGGTGGCCAGGGCTCCGGTGAAATATACCCCAGTTCAGGCAGACATATTAGCGCATTATGACATGTCCACCCATGAAATCAAACAGTGGGAGGCCCTCCAGTTCCTGTAATCAATGGCGACTCAAAGGATATCCAAAAAATCAAACTGGCCATTGTGGCTGTTTGGCGGGACCACAAGTTTTCTGCTGGGGCAGCCAAATGCTGGCTTGAAACCCAAATCTTGATCAACATGGCAGTACTCTTCAAGGAATCATGGGTTTGGACAAAAGATGCATTGGAATGGATGAAAATCCCTGTGGAGAATAAGGTAATTGAAGCGCAATTTGGGAAGACCTGAAACTGGTGGATGCAAAAGCCAGGATGAATGCTGGCATTGACCTTTTATATATGATGGAATACAACAAGGCTGGTATAACAGCATGATCCTCTCAAGATGTCAGGAGCTTGGGCCTCAACCCAACGAAATTAGCCAAATATGCAAAATGATTCCTGAACATCTTGACCACCCTCAAATGGGCCGGACACACCATTCTAGTAGACACGGCACTGGAATGGTATATTGCACATTCTCCCCAGAGGAGGCTCACTGTGGTTCATGGCCAGGTTTAAGGCCACTGTAGTAGGTTTTATTATTTTACTACTTCCACCGTTAGGGCTCAAGGGAAAAGAGGCAGTTAAGAAAATTAGATATTAGAAATATATTAAGATATATTAGGTTGGGTTTAGGTTGACCATCTTATAGGTGGACATTGGGTTGGCATTCTTGCTTTGGGAATCGTGCTGGGTTCTGAGGTATATTCAGGAATGGTCAGTTCTGTTCCAAGGGATATGATATTATCTTCTTGTTCCTTAGGTAGAAGTGAGGTTCCTGTTGGTTTCCATCACACCTCCCTCCTTAAACAAGTCCATAGAAATACTTGTTGCGACGTCCTGATACAAGTGTCATGATAATTGTCCCGTTTAAGTGTGAAAGTGTATATGAGCCTTTGCCATTGATTTTGGCAATCTTAAACGGTCCTTGCCATTTTGGCATAGATTTACCTGAGTTAGACCTAAGTACATCATTTCTAAACAGGAGGACTATATCCCCTATTGAAAAACGGGATGATTTTGCATTGAAATTTTGTGCCTGTGCCATCATAGCCTTCACCTGGGTATTAATTTCTTCTGATATGATTATGAGTGGTTAAAAACTTCTTGATCCTTTTTTCACTCATAATTGCAGTTTGAAGGGTGTAAACTTTATACCAAATAAGACTTTATAAGGGATACATTGGGTTGTGCAATGTTTTTTGTCTATTAATCCTGAAGTATATCTGGGATTTTGCGGTCCCATTCCATGAGGTTAGATACTGTAGATCGAGTTAATGATTCTATTAATGTCTTGTTAAAGCGTTCAGTTTGGCCATTGCAGCGTGGGTTGTAAGCTGTAGTAAGGATATGTGAGGTTCCCAAGTTTTTGATAAAATTCATTAACCATGTTAATATTGAAGTGGGTCCCACGATCTGTAAGGATGCATTGAGGTGGGCCAAATACTGAAAAGAAGTGGTTAAAAAGAAACTCTGCAACTGTTTGAGCATCCTCTTTTTCGATGGCAATAGCTACTGGACATTTAGAAAAATATTCTGAGGCTACTATAATAAATTGATTGCCACTCTTTGATACTGGTGAGATTGGTCCAACGAAAGCCAGTACCCAAATTTCAAATAGTCCATCTCTAGTAATAGGCGAGTAAATCTGGTTATCCACATGTGATTTATCAAATATCTGACACAGATAACACATTTTTACCCACTCACTACAGTCTACATAAGCATTTGGCCACCAATATGAGCATCTGAGTTGTTCCCATGTGGCAGCACATCCAAAATGTCTTATCTTATCATGATTTAATCTAAGACAGTGTCGGCATTGACCAATCAATGGAACTTGTTGCAGTTCATCTCCATTTTGGCGGTATAAGGTTTCATTAATGACTATAAATTTCAAACAAGCTGCTAAGAATTTCTATTTGTCCTTGATAGTTGAAGGGATTTTAAAAGAAGTTAGAAATTGCCAAATATCCACTAGTTTAGGTTCTAGGTCCAGTGGAAACATTGCTAAACATTCTTTAGTATCCTTGACAGGAATTTGAGTTAAGGCATCTGCTAAAACATTTCGTTTTCTTGGAATATGAATGTATCAAAGTTGAATTCAATTGGTTCATAAATTTATCAGATTCACCAGCTTGATGGAGCTGGCCCATTCAAAATAGCTTGAAGTGCTGAATTGTCAACAAATATGGTAAATTTCCGTCCTAGGAGATAATAACGAAGTTTCCTGAGGGACCATACCACTGCTAATGTTTCTAGTTCATAGGTTGAATGTTTTCTCTCTGTTGAAGTAAATTTCCTTGACATATATTCTACTGATTGATAGATAGTTGATTTTTTTTCTGCAATCATACAGCACCTAATGCATATTCACATGCATCAGTAAATATGTAAAATGGTTTTTCAAAGTTTGGGTGAATTAGGATTGGGCTATCCACTAGTGTCATCTTGAGTTTTTCAAATGCAATATCATGTTGGCTCGTCCATATAAAATTTGGTTCCTTTTTTAAGTAGTTCAAGTAGTGGTGCTGCCAAGTCTTCATACATGGGTATAAAAGTGGCATAATATCCTATGGCACCTAAAAAGGATCAAATCAATGGAATTGAGTCCGGGCAAATCCACTCTTTGATTGCTTTCACTTTATCAGGATCAGGTGAGCGCCCTTGTGGTGAAATTACGTGACCCAACAGTTTCAGTTCTTGGGTAAAAAGATCGATTTTTCTGTATTGAGTAAAAATTTGTGTTTCTTAAGTTGATTTACGCAAGTCTGGATATCCAAAAGGTGCTGGTTAAAGGATGACGATGCTTTTGTAATATCATCCAGTATATGGTTACACATTTCTTAAGCAAATCTGCAAATACAGTGTTCATTAGACACTGGAAAGTTTGTGGTGCTCCTGAAAGGCCAAAGGGCATCCGTAAAAATTCAAATTGGCCTTTTTTGTTACAAAGCTAGTGTACTTGGTACTATCAGCTGCCATTCCTATTTGGTGTAAACGTGAAAACGGGTCCATACTTGTAAACCATGTTTTGTTCCTGAATAGGAGGCAAAAATATCTGGACTCAATGGTATTGAGTATTCATCATCTTCAGTTACTCAGTTCAGTGGCACATAATCAACACATAAACAAAGTTTTTCATTTTTCTTTGGTATCACCACAATTGGAAAAGCCCAAGGGCTCTGACTTGGCTGGATTAATTTGGCCTTTAGCATCTTTGAAATTGATTTACGCACAAATTCATCATACTTTTGACGTAAGTGGTAAGGTTATCATCTAATTGGTTAGGCTTTAGTAAGAGTGATATAATGTTCTCACATGATGCCACTGGTAGCTTATACACATCTGATACTTCTAAGCATTTGAATTAGTTCAATTGGTTCATAACCTTATCTTAGCATTGAGTTGACAAGAATTTGTTTGATCTTATTTGTGAAGTTATTGACTCACAAAGCTTCATTTGAGGATTCGTTTCCAGATTAGGGCCATAAGTGATCCTCAGTGGAGATAGACCTTCCTTGGTGGCTATGGAGTAGGTGCCTGAAGCATAATCAATATTAATTCCTAGTGATTTAAGTGTGTGGCGTCCTAATAGTACTGAGTAAGAATCTAGGTCAAAAACGGTGGCATTGATTGTAAATTGCATCCCATAAATTGATAGTTTGATATCTGTTCACCACTAGTGCTAAAAAATAGTTTGATATCTGTTACCATTCCAAGCGCTTTTGCTGTGGAGCCGTTGGTAAATGAGTAAATCTGTTCTTTCATTTTTGGTTTCAACGCCACATTCCTATAAGAACTTAAGGGATATAATATTTGCATTAGCTCCTCCATCAAGAATTATATAAGTCTGATGCCTTGAACAATTTCTTGGGTACGTGGTGCACCATCATGTGCTAGGAAGAATCCTCTTCATTGCTTATAGATGGGCGGAGAAGTGTTGACTCAAAAGCTGCATGAGTTCTACTCTCAGGGCTGGTGATGAGCGACAGAGAGATGCTAGTTTACACTCTATGGTAGTATCATCTAGTATATACTGGGCACTGCTTCCTGCTGGATTAAAATGCTATTTCTCTACTATTTTTCAGCTTTGCTTCCTTGGTTCGTGTTCTTCTGGGTTTATGAGCCTGTCTGTTCCATTGTCATCTACTTCCATTGGTGTAGTTTCTATATATTCTGGTTCATTTACCAATACTCTTCCATCTGGTGCAATTGTAAATTGAAAGCTTGATTTCTTTGGTTCATATAAATGGTTCAAAAGGTCTGCCACTCTGATACAATCATGTGTTTTACTATTCCGTTGGGTAGAAAAAGCTTCCTTAAGTAACTGTTCTTTAGGTTTATTGCAATTAGGGCATACATGGGAAGTATGGTTCCCTTGATAAAGGCGGCATGGTTTCTTGCAATACCAAGAGAGGTGTCCTGTATTATTACAATTATAGCACTATATAGATGGGTATCAAGTCCCACTGCCTCAAGTTAATAATACTGAGAGAGAGTTAAACTTATCAGTTAATTGATCCAGCTTGGCGGACATGCTTGGATCCATAGGCTTGACTGGAGGGTCTGGAACTCTACGCTCAAAGATACTTCTGTTGTTTGTACTATAGTTTGATGCTGATGAGCCAAAGATATTTGCTACCTATGCTCAAGCATAAGTATGTGCATATGAATGCAGTACAAAGATTGCTTCATTGACATCAATGGGTGAAGACTCAATAACTACAAGGTGTAATGGATCATGTAAGGTTCCCAAGAACCAGTACACTGCTTGTGATCTATTAATATAGCAGATAACTTCAATCTGAGCTTCCTTAGAGACGTTCTGCGTTGCAATCCGATGGTGACATGCCTGTAGTCCTTTGAATTTATCAATAAAATTTAATAATATCATCAAAGTATTTGAGTTTTAGGTTCATCATTTGAAAAGCAATATCAATGC
This sequence comes from Massospora cicadina, assembly GCA_022478985.1. Taxonomy (NCBI): domain Eukaryota; kingdom Fungi; phylum Entomophthoromycota; class Entomophthoromycetes; order Entomophthorales; family Entomophthoraceae; genus Massospora; species Massospora cicadina. The sequence goes on along the minus strand of JAKSZP010016637.1, from coordinate 6,322 downwards.
CTGTGTGGTCAAATCTTTTAGTTGCTGCTTCCACAAACAGGTGCCAGCTGATAAAAAGTTGTTCAACGTCAAACCAATCTTCTGCTTCTTCATCCAAAAATCGGCTGATTTGTTTCAGTTTTGCCATATCATCTAGACAAATATCTTCAGAATAGTTCTCATACTTTCTAAGCCAACGATGGAAATTTCCTGACTTAAAAGGCTTTAGTTCAAGACCCAGGAGGTGGGCTAACAAGGGATCAATTGGCGCTTGTTTAGGGGTCTTTACAGTGACAGTTTCCATGGTACGATTTCAATTTCAATTTTTACTTAACGTCTTAATTATCTTGATATATTTTAGCAGGATTACCAATTGTAGTAGGTCTTGTTATTTTACAACTTCCACCGTTAGGGCTCAAGGGAAAAGAGGCAGTTAAGAAAATTAGGTACTAGGTATTTATCAAGTTATATTAGGTTGGGTTTAGGTTGACCATTTTATAGGTAGCATTGGGCTGGCATTTTTGCTTTGGGAAGCGGGCTGGGTTCTGAGGTATATTCAGGAATGATAAGTTCTGTTCCAAGGGATATGATGTTAGCTTCATGTTCCTTAGGTAGAAGTGAGGTTCCTATTGGTTTCCATCACACCACTGAGGCCTTACACTGGTCATACACCCAAATCCTACCAGCCACTGCATCAGACCTGATGAAAGGGCTGGATGAAGGAAAAAAGTGGTGGAGTGGGGACCATTCTGGGATTGGTCATCGGAAGTGGCTATTAACTGGTCCACCAATGGATGCAACCCAATGGAAATGAATTACTGGTTCTGTTCAGGGGCCAGTATGGACCTATTGCACAAATGGGTGGATCTAGGGGTAATGAAAATGATTCACAAAACCCTTTGAGGCCATCCTTTCCCTATGAAAAGTGGAAAATATGGCGCAACATCGCAACAATCGCTGAAGCTGCAGACTTGGATGCAGCGGGATTCAGCCCAGAGTCAGCTCAACTGTGGATGGAGCACAAGATCTCCCCACATGTGGCAATAGCGATGAAATGGTCACAACCTCAGACCTAGGCCGAGAATGGCTCAAAGTGTGGATCTGCATCAAAACCATCTGGGATTGGAAAATCTTCCTGGAACTGAAGCTAGCTGCCCTGTTCGCTGCCAAAGGTTTCACCCCCTCTGAAGCATTCCAATGGAGCGAAGCGGGAGTTCTGGCCACCATGGCATGGATATTTACAGATGGGGGCTGAAATAGTGTCACAGTAAGAGACTAGTGCCAGCGTAGTTTAATTATGCTGGAGGTCCTTCAAAAATACCTACACCCAATGTGCAGCCCAGAATCCACCCTCAAGTGGTATTGACTGGGTTTCTCACTGACAGAAGCCCTAGAATAAAAAGCCTCGAGATCAGTGCACAAATGGCTAAGAGCATCAGCCACTGAGGGATCATTATTCATCAAATTGAAGCATTTCTTAAGTGGGGATTCAGCCTTGATGAATCGGTAAACTGGATTTTGAAGAGGAAGACCCCTGCCAATGTGCCCAAAACAAGCGCAAAAACCAAGTCCTACAGCGCAGCAGCAGCACATACTGACAACAACACCTGGAATGGAGCGGGAAGCCACATCATATATATCCGCCAGTCAATCAGGAGAGGCTTTATGGACTGCCAGGCGCCAATATTGTACCTAAAGGATGCTATCCGAATCTACCTGAAGCTAGTGGAGGAGGAGAAATGGTCCAACCTGATAATGTCAATTTATCAGGAACTCGATGAAGTTCTAGCAGAAGGGGACTTTGATTATCCCTGGGTACCTGAACGAACGTATATCAATATAGTTATCACAGGTGAATTGGACTGCAAAAAACTCCTTAGGTCAGGATCAAATACAAGGAAATTTATCTGTGAATGGAGATGACCAGATACGCCAAACAAGCAGCAAGGTGGGTAGCTTTCTAAAAACTCCTGACTGATTGCAAAAGAGAATGGGTGCACAAGGCGATACTGACCGGATTATTGTACTATGGGGAAGTATGAGAATTTCAGCAAGCTGATGGTGATTACATCGCAAAGTGCCTCTACTCCCAGATAAAGGAAGCGCTCTATGAACTGACACCCTGGATGAAGCTGAACAAAATAGCCCTGCCTCAATTCATCTACCTTCCTGGCCTAAACAGGGTAGTATACGTTGAACAAGAAGACGCTAAACAAGTGTGCTAGTTCTGTTACCAGACCGGCCATACAATGGCTCAATGCCAACACCGCAAAGGTAAAACAACTCAGAGTACAAATACAACCCTATTGGTGGGGTCACTAAGGATGGAACCAAAACTTTCCTCCGCCTGAAAGCCAGAGAATGGATCCTGCGCAACCTAATGGAGGTCGCAGACATGAAACTCCAACATCAGGAGTTGGACCTGGCACATAGAGAAGCATGGGAGCTAGAAGCGGCCAAGTGACCCAAAGCAGACAATGAGCCATTCTTAAATCCAAACACCAAATTGTATATAATCTACAAAGGAATGGGTCCTGAGCCAATAACGCAACGCCCATCCCAAGTGGAATGGAAGATCTATGAGGAGGAAAGATGGCAAAAGGCGAATCTGAAAAATCCCCCAAGAAGGGATGGACGCAGGAAGCTGATGAATCGAAATCAAAGCCTGACAAGCCTAAAGCAAATTCAAAATTGAATTAGAAATTGTCAGCAAAGCAACTGAGGAAAATGGCAAAAATCAGTTGATGTGACAAAATCAGCAAAGTAAGCTAGACAATCACCAACTAAAAAATCAAATGCAGCTGACAAATTGAACAAAGGAGTGAAAACCCAAATGACTGATGAGGGGGAATCCACCGCTCTGCCAGTAGGGGACAAGGGATACCCAGAGCCAATTATAAAACTATCCACATTATCCGTCAATACTGAGATGGGGATGTCGACCAAATTTATGGTGCACAGGATGCCTGGTAACATAATCCAAATCCTGACCAACTGGCCCCAAAATCTGAGTAATAACCCCTGCCAACCCTCAACGCCATATTCCGCCAACAAACAAACCTCAGTATGTGACTCGATCCATAACCCAGATAATGCTAATCCTCATACCTGTGGGTTTGGCAGCCAGAAATGAGGATTGCAACTACAAATGCTTGGGGGATGGCGAGTACACAAACGAGGAGGAGGAAAATGCATCACTTAAAAACTAATAATAAAATTGACCTAATATTTATTTCAGAAATGCAGTCAGACAGCCAAAAAGAAATGGTGCCAAGCTTAAACTGCAATGCAATGAATCACTCGTGGTCCCACCAAATATGCTATCAAGCCCTCTAGACGGATCATGTGGCAATAGTCGCAATGAACAAGAAAATAGACCTTAAAATTATGGAGGAAACTCACGCTGGAAGGATCTTGATAGTGACAACTACAAACAGGAAAACTGGCAAGAGCCTTCAAGTGGTGGCAGTCTATGCTCTATCAAAGCCTCGCAAAAATAGTATCTTCTGGGAATTTTTATCAGAAGTACCATCTGAAGCGATGACAGTAATAGCAGGAGACTTGAACTGTTGGATGAATGTGAGTCGGTATATATTCCCAAATAGCAAATGTCACAACAGAAAGGCTGATGTGATGCTAATATACCTAGTCAAATAGGGGGCTTGCTTAACAATTGATGAAGAGGACAATGACCCAGCCAACCAAATGTGATAGTCATATGACCCCACTGGATCCCCGCAGTCCTGTTCATGCCTAGATTACATCCTATTGTCATCAGACCTCAAGCCACTGACGTCAAATAGTGAGGTCAGTATAAACGCTGAAAGTGACCACATGGTCTTCCACATTGATATTGACCTCAATGAACCCCCAAGGCATTGTGAATAGCAGTTGGCACTGGATATGCTAAGGAATGGGGAATGGCGTTGAACAATCAATGAGGGACTGGACTGACTGGTCGCATATCTGGACAGTCGCCCAGAGTTTGACCCGCAAGAATGATAGACTCGGATCAAATCAAAAATAAAGCATGATAGCATGAAGTTCAAAAAAGTGACCATCTACAAACGAACTGCTGCCACAAAACAGCTGGAGTCTAAGTTAGAAGGGCTGAGGCTCACCTGGCGGGACAGCAAAGACTGGTGGAGTGAGTACTGAACCACACACAAAAGTATTGGGTCCTAATGACAAAACAAGACTTTGAGTAATGGACCAATGTGATGTACCAATATTAGAGCTTAATGGGGATGATGACCAAAGAGGGCCTGGCGCACCTCAAGAAAAGCCAAACCAAGGCTAGGATAAGGGAAGTGGAGACAGCGGAAGGGGAAGTATCATCTGACCCAGAGACAATTAAGAGTGAAATCAAAAAATTCTATGGAGAACTTTTCTGACAATGTGAAATGATGAATTGGTGATGAATACCATAATCAACATGACCAAGCTGGCACTGGGGGGCTGTACGCTGGAAGATGTCACCAAACTATCTGCCAAAATTTCTATCAAAGAATTTAAGCAGGCGCTGAAGGAGTAGCCAAGAATGAAAGCACCAGGCCTCAACAATATGTGTGTAGAGGTATATAGTGCATTCCGTGATTTAAATTCTACCAGATTTCAAAGTCCTCTTTAACCACTGTTTGCAAAATGGGCAACAATTTACGGGGGGGAATGAGACCCAAATTGTACTCTTTTACAAAAAAAGATCCAATGAAAACTTTGTAACTGGCGCCTGATAGCATTATCCAATGCAGCTATAAACTACTAATGCACATACTATTGAATCAGCTGATTACGATGGCACCGTGAATGCTCCACAAGGCCCAGAATGGATTCATCAAGGACTGAAGTATTTGGGACAGCATCAGGGCTTTCCAAATCATACTCCAGGATGCGTGGGGCACCAAACATGGTACCTTATGTTCTTTGACATGGAAAAGGCATATGACCGAGTGGCATGGTCATTCCTACATGAGGCATTAAAGGCGGTTGGCATTCCCAACACCTTCTGAGCATGGATGACAACCTTGTACTCGGGCCTAGTAACTAAGGTGATCATCGCAGATGATGTAACAAATGATATTCCGGTTGGGCTGGGACTCCAACAAGGCAACCTGATGTCACCAATACTGTTTAATTTTGCAGCCAACATTTTGTTGGTGGCAGCAGACATGAAACTCTGGGGCATAGATCACCCAAACCAAACACCACTGAAAATGCTGGCATTCGCCAATGATATGGTAGTAGGCATAAGCCCACTGATCGACCTCCAGGGCGCCAAAGAACTTCTAGATCTATACCAGTTAGCCTCAAATGCAAAAGTCAACTTAGCAAAAACTTCAGTAATGAGAATTGGCATCCTGAACTTCAGCCCACCGTCTGACACAACGCCAATCATGGACTCCCAGATGATCCAGTATCTCAGGATACTCTTCAACAATAGGGGACCTGCGGTACTAGAAACCAAACAAGAGGTATTGTCAAGCTTATCGACCCATGTGGCATGCTGGAAGAGTGCAAGACTATGCTTCAAAGAGAAAGTGCAGACAATCCTTGTTTTCATTCTCTCCAAGTTGTGGTACATCACCCATGTGCTACCAATGAGCCTGAACCTGGAGAAGAAAATCATGACAATAATCCATACCTTCCTGTGGTTCAAGGCAAAGGTGGCGCCAATATCACTGAAAACCTGTCAAAAAGAAAGAGCGAAGGAGACATGGGCCTCATGGACTTTGAAGTCCATGCTCAGCGGATCTGGGAAAAATCATTTCTTAAACTAAAGCGAACACATATGCGCTGTCTGGCCTTAGCTTGGGGTGTGAACTTGGCGAGAGCCCAAGGCCTACAAGAGACATTCTCTCATTGTTCAATATGCAAATGGATGGCAGACCACCCATAAATACCCTCCCAAAAGGGTACTCCATATTACTGGTAATTATGCAATCGGGTGGTGTGCCAGGGCAGATGGACGTTCAAGCAGTTGGATTGGGATACCAACCAAAATTACAGGGATTTTGAGGACCATAATTCCGCAATGATTTCCGCAAAGAACTGATAGGAGGAAAACTGAATAGCTGATGAATATGCCGACAAATTGATGAAAGAAGGTACAAATTGATGCTGAATGAATATGGGGATCCGCTCCCAAAACAGGGATGCTATCCGCCCACCCATCCGTAAATCCTAAATGAATGGAGTACCAAAGGCCACGACACCAACTACTTGACGAAGGAGTTTATTTGGGCCTAAACTACCGTTTGGTAACAGCCAAACAGCATTCAGTAAGCTGGCAGATCCTAAACTGGGCATTAAATTGGGCAAGCACATTGGGCCAGATTACCCACAC
>JAKSZP010016636.1:0-23899 GCA_022478985.1 Massospora cicadina | reverse complement strand
CACTGCTGTAAGTTGCTCAGAGTGCTTTCTGACATAGTAATTAAAAACTCTTGGCTAATCTCAAGGATAAAGTTAAGGTATTAGCCTCCTAATGGGGTTTGATGTCAAATTTCCGCCATTGTCCCACTCTTAAGCCAATTGGGTACAGAAGGTTTTTGACTTACATGAAGTAATAATCCAAGTGGTATGTACCAACTCAATAATCACCCAGTCCCTGAACTTTCAAAGTAGAAATACCCTGGAAAGCACCTGCCCTAACCATACCACCAGGTAATCAGCATAACTCAACGTAGTCATTTAGGTTCTAGATCAATAAAGTTCTTAGAGGCCCCAGTATCCAATGAAATGTTTTCTTAACCTTTTCTAAGGGGAAGAGAGAGTTTCAGAAAAAAAATCCCCAGTATATTATATATCCAACGCAGACAATGTACACAAACCACCAAGGGTATCTACATCAGGCATAGTGATACCTCAGGATATTTAATTTTATCAAAATATGATGTGAGATAAATTTGTTACTTTAATGACTGAAGGAACATATCCTGCCACAATTTTTTCCACGAGACAATTACCACCATACTTTAATAATTCTATTTCTGCCTCTGAGTGCGGCCAATCATCTGAGAAGGCAAAAAAGGGTTTTACAAGGTGATCTGATATTTAAAGATTGGTCCAAGGATAGGACCCCACGAGCTTAAAATTGCTCTTTTAATCCATAAATAAATCCATTTAAAATGGCAGTTTCAGGTTCCAACATTAGGATACCTAGTGCAATACCCAGCTGGATATCGCCAACTATCATTATGGAAAGCCCTCTTAAGCTGAGGGCTTGCACCATTCTGAGGATTGAAATTCCCAGAATAGGAAGTTGTTAGATAAATTTAAATTAAGACTATAGGTGTCAAGGTTACATGACACGATTGAGGGTACTGATTGTAGGGATAAGGCTAGGCGCGAGGAGGCCAAAAATATAGAGTTGCAGGCCACCCTGACTTGAAGCATACTCTGGACTAACGCTGGGTAGATGCAAGATATGGTCAGTTTGTCCTGGGGGTGCATATGATGGTTGGTCTGGCACTACATCCAGGGCGTTACCACTCACCAGTTTTGTTGTAAATAATGTCAGTTTGTTATTAAGCTTTGAGAACGTGGTTTCAGTCCTGTTTGATTTATAATAAGCCAAATCCAAAATAATTTAACTTTAATCAATAACTGATTTAAGGCTTACTTGGTGTAAAAATTTACTAGTTTGGTTGTTATCAGCAAGCAACCCAGTAACCTTTTTAATGAACAGGTTCAGTTTCCTCATTCACTTCGTAGTGTTGTATATAATGTATCATTAATTGATACTATTATGGAGACTATTATCCCTAGTTGAGTATGAATTATAGTTCAGCCCAATTCTTGGCCAGTATTCCCAATAAAATACTTGTGATGTTGTACTTTTATGGATTTGTCCCCATGCTCTTGTCCACCCAATCTTCACTGAGATACCCCGGTAACATTCTCTTCTGACCCAACACACTTTCAGCAGCTATCCCTGATTGTGGTTCCTTCTTCCTTAGATCCCCGCTTGGATCTTTACTCTTTTCTCTGAGAGTCTTCCAATTATTGCCCTCTGAAATATTACTCTTGAGATAGAACAACACAATAGAAGCTGATAGTCTAACTATACACCAATTTGATAATTTAATGATGTTAATACTGTAAACAATGGTTTTTTTTATTATAACATCTGGTTTTATTATAGTAAATCATAGGGAATATATATAGTGAGAAATTTGGCTGTCTAACCCTCAGTTGAACCTCTTCGATGAAATGGCAGCCATTGCCATTGAATCACCCATCCTCATCTCAGCAGCGATAATCTTCTCCATACTGGCTAGGATTCCGTCGTTGGACATCCTCAAGACCTCAAACGGAAAGAGTCAGAAAACGTGTCCCTAAAGTTTCCTCTTTATCCAAGCAAACCAACCATATTTGGCTAGCGACCTGCTTAGGTAATGGGACTTATTACCCATTATGACAGGTCATTTCACCAACCAATTAATTTGCTAGTTGCAGGCGGCATCACTCACCTCAAAACTTGCTATTCATTCTCAATCAGTCGGTGATGAAATCCAACTAATCCCAATTGGTACACCTGATAGTTAATTACTATAGATGCCCCTATTTCGTTGACAACTCTGCCTGATGAGTTCTTAAGTATTCATCCAGATTGATCCCCGATGGATACAACAAGGTGAATATCCCAAAATCCCCCAAATGTAGTTCCTCCAAAACTTGGGCCAACCAATTTTCGATTCACTTCGCCTTAGGGAATTTTCTCCTAGTGATACCAGGTAATCTAGCAGGCTGGAAATATGGGCTAAAATCCCAACACATCCCCCCTTGCCTAGATTTCCAGCGAGAAAAGGACTGGAGCATGAGAACACCACTTTGGACACTTGGTCAAATACTTTTCTTTGGTTCTAGCAGAGTATACTCGTCAATACTCAATGCTGCTTGGGACGACCTTCAGATATGGCGTTCATCTTCCTCCTCGCTACCACTATCTCAGCGCGGTTCCCACAACCTGCTGTTGAGCTGGAATGATCAATTTACTCATGACAATATTAGTCTCAGGATCCAGTTTTCACCCGTCAGGGCATATGTCCTGCTGTCATATTCAGTATTCTTGGTCTAGTGTTCTTGAATTCCTGGTTTTCTCCTTGTCATAGACAGGAGACTCTTGCCGTCAATGTTTGTTTCATGGATCAATTAAGAATGCTTATTTTTATTCGCCCTTATTATTTCTCTCATAACCTCTTGGCTCAAGTCATTCCTAATTCTTCTCTTGGGAGCTTATCCCATTAATTTTGAGATTAATTTCTCCAAAATTGGAGCTTAATGAATTGTAGAGTGCATAATGTCAACTTCTATATAATTCTGACATCCCCCCTCTCATCCAGCTCATATGTCAAATTCTGAGTCGTGCTACCAGCAGCTCCTAGATAGTTTGTCTGATCCAGATCTCCGTCTCTTCCAGCAGATGAGTCAGAATCTTTGGTGGAACCTCTTTTATGGTCCTTCCAGGATTTATACGCCTAGTTTGGTGCAAGCGGCTAGTCCTTCCATTGAATTACCGGAAACATCTAAATAATCCCTCCAAAACCAGGTGGGCTATCATTTTAAACAACTCTTGGCCAATTCTTTCTCCGCCGTCAATTCCAGAGTTGGACTTCAAAACTATCCTGGATTCAGCTCCTTTTGCAGATGCACTGACCATCATCGTGGATGCTCTGGAGATTATGCTGGTTGCTCTGGATTGTTCATTTCTTGCCAGGTCGGACCTGCTCCCTGAGTTCCTCTTTCAACTCGGTCAATATTACAAACCTGCTGTTCTGGTCTCCAAGCTCTCAATTGGTAACAGTATTCACTTCAAGCTCCCCTACGCTGAACTCTGGGCCCAAGTCACTGAGGCTTTGACTCTAGCACTGAATCCCTCTGATCTTGATAACCTTCTGGATCAGGATACCGCTGCTTATGCTCTTCACTTTGCTGGCCAAGTTCTTTGAAGTTGTTCCATGAAGCTTCCAGCCTCGCCTGGGTTCCACCATTCATTCAACTTTAGCTTCTGAGAAGCCCATAGTCACTGCTTGCAGGATGCATTCCACTCCCTGCATGACTATCTCTTCTCCGGTGCTTCCCATTGGTATCTTCCACTGATGATGTTAATAGGGGGCATGATTTGGCAACCCCCGTCAAGCATCCCTTCTTTGTTGCTAGCCCATAAGTCTATGTCCTTGATGAAGCCCACCGTCAGGCGCTCAGGATTAATTATCCAGCTATGGTGCCATATCAGAATTACTCAGGGTTATTTGCCAATTACCTCTTTTTATACTTTTGCTTTCCTCCCCCACTTCAGGGTTTTGCAATTGGCTTCATCTGACGTCTCAATTTCCCTTCCCCTAGTCGCTTTTTCTCAGGGCTCAGCATTCACTCAAAGAACTGGTTTTGTGTAGGTCTCACCCTCGCTAGTGTCTGATCTCATATCAATTTCATTGGCCTGTTCCTTCCTACCGCGATCCATCCTCCCTCCCCCAAGAGGCGACATAGGTGGAATCATCCCTCATATTGAGGACCATTGATAAAATAAAAAAATATAACTATATCCATTTTTTCTATGCAGTTTATAATTTTTTTCACAATATCTTTTATCAATTTTTTTATCTTTAATCTTCTTTTTCTTATGGGACTTGACCTTGTTTCAGTTCAGAGGTCCATCTTTTTATTTTTTTTCCCCCAAACTGGGTCCTAGGTACTTAAACCAGCCAGTTTTCTATGGTCCAGAGGTCCTTTTTTGGACTCAACCATCTAGATTGGTTAAGAGGTCCTTTTTTCAGACTTGACCTAATCATCAGGACATGACCAACTTAATGGTTCATCAGTCCTTTAGGAACTCTTTTATTCATTTCATCAATCCATCGCTTCATATACTTAGCGTGGACTCAATTCACAACTCTTCCATCCAAGAGATTCTTGATGGAGTAAGAATCAGTCACTGTCTTGGCGATCACTTCGAATGGACCCAACCACAACACATCTAATTTGTTTCTTCATCCAAAACCATGCATATCACAATATGCAACTCTTTCCCCTATTCGATATTCTTTTTAAGGCCAGTCAATTCTTGTCATCCATCAATTTCGCTCATATCCTTTTCTTCAAGGTTTTATCAAATGTTTGCTTTGCATATCATTCAGGATACTCGTCAGTCAATTCAGTATTGTTTAGTACTCATACCTAATGTAGGTTCCACCACCAAGTATAAAATTGGCGGCAATGCGGCCTTTCTTCCATATAACAATTTAAACGCCATCTTTCCTGTCGCCGTATGATGACTAATGTTGTAGGCAAACGTCACCAAACTCAGGTACATTCCCCACGTGGAAGTATTCCCTGCGACTAGCTTCCTCAGCATCATGGCCAGTGTTCCATTGACCCGTTCTACCAGTCTGTTCATCTCCAGCTGGTAAGGTACTGACATGACTCCTCAGATCCCCATTATCTTATTTAATATTGGAATCACATGAGATGTGAAGTTGGTCCCTTTGTTGCTAAGCAGGACCTGCGGACATCTGTCAATATAACACTTGATCCAGTATGAACCTCGCAGTACTGGTAGCATCTACTCTCATTAGAGCCTTTATCTCAACCCATCTCATCAGATGGTTGATAAAAACTATAATCTACTTGACTCCCCCTGTTCTCATTGTCAGTGGTCCCTTCACATCAATGGTCATCGTGTGCCAGGAAAATCCTGGGCGGACCAGTCAGTATCCAGTTGTATTCTTATGTGGGTTATGCATCTGGCACTCCACACAACAAGCTAGATAATCCGCGACATTGTAGTTGATCAATTCCCAGTAATAGTACTGGCAAATAATGTTGGTTGTTTTTCTTAGGCCTCCATGCCCAACAACCTTATGAGCTGCTTTTACTATCGCTGCTCTTTATGACAGTTTTGAGAATAATAGCCATTTTCCATTTATTGTCTCTAATACTTGTACATCCTTGGTCTCAGTGTTTTCCATTGCCTTTTGAAATGAACCTTGGATTTCTTGGGGTTCATCCCTGATTTTTCCTTTGACCATTCTCTGGAATAGCTCATCCACCTGTGCGTATACCAACTGGACCATTGGCAACTGCAATAAGCCATCCACGTTCTGATGAGAAGCCCCCGCTTGGAGGACAATCTCATAATTGTAATCCTGAAGCTTAAGTGCCCATTGGGCCAGTCGTCTTTCCTGCTCTCTTAAGTTGTGTAGCCACTGCAGCAAAGAGTTGTCTGTTACCAACTTAAAGTGTATTCCATGGATATACGCCCAAAACTATTTGCATGCATAAATGACCGCAAGGCATTCATGCTCAGTCATGGTGCAGTTCCTCTCAGTGGCTGAGAGTATCTGGCTCACTTACGCCACCAGATGTTCGTCCCCAAATTTGTATACTTGGTTCAGTATGGCCCAATCGCCATCAATAAAGCATCAGTTTGAACGATAAACTCCTGATTAAAATTTAGATATTTCAGAATTGGCGAATCTATCAAATACCATTGTAACTCATCAAATGATTCCTGAGCCTCTTCATTCCGTACAATCCTTTTTTTGGATCTTTTAATAAATAATAATGGCTCAGCTATTTGGGCGAAGTCCCAAATAGATTTTCTATAGTATCCAACCATCCCAAGGAGCACTTGGATGACTTGGACACTCTTTGGTACAGCCATACGTTCTATAGCTGCTATCTTCTGGGCTTGCGGCTACAATCCAATTGAGTTGATTATGAATCCCAGTATTTCGACTCTTTCTTAAAGAAGTGGCACTTCCTTGGCTTGATCTTCAGATTAGCTGCAGCAGTCACTTAAATACTTCTTCCAAGTGGTGGAGGTGATCAATAAACTTCCTACTGAACACGTTTATATCTTCCAGATATATTAGGATGCATGACAACTTCAAGTCGCTCAATATTTCATCCATGGGCCTCTGAAACGTTGCAGGTGCATTTCATATACTCTGGGGCATCCTAGTCGGCTGTTATAACCCCTGTGCAGTGATAATCGCACATTTTTCCTAGTCTCCTTTGGAAAGTTGATCTGCCAATTTCCCGAGATCAAATCCATCATGGAGAAATACTTTGCTTCTCCTAAACGATCTAGCACATCATCGATCCTTGGTAGGGGATTTCATTCCTTCTTCATAATTTTATTCAGCCTTCAGTAGTCAATCACCACCCAGTTGGATCCATTATTCTTCTTTACAATCAGAATCAGACTTTCCCAGGGACTTGACGATGGAACTAGAAGCCCATGCTTGACTAGTTTGCTGATTTCATCCTCCACTACTGCTTCAGCAGCTTTTGATCATTGGATTAGTCTCATCCTTTTTGGTAAATTTTTTTCTGGTGTTGACCTTGTGGATTATATCTCATGTGCATCCCAAATTGTGGTAGTCCTGAGAGAGCACTTCCCAATATTTTTTGAATAGTTTGAGCACCTCCTCTTGCTGGCCTTCTGACAAATCAGCGAGCTGCTCTAAATCAACCAATAGGCTTATACTTTCAGCTCCCCCAGCTGGTAATCTCATTTCATCAAGAGACCCAAAATCGTGAGTCTTCTCAATCTGGCCATCGGGATCAGATGAACAAATGCAATGATCTGATTCCTCTTGATCTGCATCAGTTTTTCACTCAAATTTGCTAGAACTAGAATTTCTCCTGAACTGTCATTATTATCCCAGGAGCCACTTAAGGCTCTACTCTGGACTTCTTCCATGGGCTTCTGACCTCCCCATACAGCAGCTCAGGAATCTCCAATATCAACCCTGTGCCAACTATCATCTGTGATCCAGCCAGTATGGTCCTCTCACTATGGATCCTTAGTGGAATTCCCCAGTTTTCTAGGATTTCCGCCGGTAATTAACGTCACTTCCTACCAACTATTTTTTAGTACTAGATGGTACTTCCTACCAACTAATTGATATTGAATTGGGACAATGCCGTCATTTTATATTAGATGGATGAAGTTGATTCTCCTATTCAGTGAAGCTTCACCATCCTTCTGATATACCAATGATAACGTCTGACCCAATACGGTCAACATATTATCCTTTAAGTTCCTATTAACTCCGTAATTCTATAGAAACTCCATTCTGATCAGAATGTCATAGTTTTGGGTTGCCAAAACTATGGCTGGCGCAGATAGCACCACCGACATGAATTGTAGTGTCAGCATACTATATGCTCCATAGGAAACGGTGGTGTTAGATCAGCTGTCCCATATTCTTTCTTGTGTTCCAAGTCTGGCAATATCACCATCCTCTTTACCAGCTTGGTTGAGACAATATCGATGGGTGCTCCGCTGTTGACAATCGCCCTCACCCTCACTCAATTCACTTGTATGTCTATATATTACACTCAGAGTATTGCAATATAGTGTTTATAAGTGAATGGCGGCGTTATTAGCTGAATCTAGGTGTGAATAATTTGCGCCAATAGATCTGGAAATGAATCCTTTATCATGCTGAGGGGGATAGATAGATTAGCCTCATCTAAACGGATGTCAGATAATTCTTCTGGATTCTCAGTGGTTTGAATCTTGTCCGCCAGTTGTTAGGCGTATGGATGGGCAACGTCCTTGATTATCTCAGGGTCAATTCTCTTTGCCCCAGCTCTGGTCACAGAATTTACGTCCATATTGACCACTTGATACAGCTGATCATGCTCGTTGTCTACAAACAGATCGCTAATATCAATTTCTTCATTAATAGTATTGGGAGGAACAGGTTTCTCCGCAGCTCATGACTGTTCCCCGTCAAGGCTGTGGGCCCTTTTTCTGAATCATTGGTGGCTGCTGACTCCATGGCCTGGACCACATTAATCTGATCCTTTGGCCTTTTAAAGTGCAAAGTGAAATGTCCTTTCCTGCCACACTGATAGCAGAACTTCTCCTTCTTGTTTAACCATCTGATTTCTTCAGGCTTATTTCCCAGCCGGTTTGATTGGTAGCCTCCTTTTCTCCTTCATTTCCCTTTGTGGGAATTGGATATAATAACGGATTAGACTTGAAGCTTCTATTTGGGGCATCAAATGTCGCTCCCAAAATCTTCAAGTTATCTACCATTTGTGAGGTAGTTATTTCCATCATGAACATGGAAGACATCATATGATGCAAATTGCAATAGGGCTGAAGAGCCGCTTGCAATGCAATTCTAGCATCAAAGTCATCCAATACTTTTGCTCCGGCCAGGATCTGCAACTCCTGGTAAAATCAATCCGCGAAGCTAGCAAGAGACTCATCTTTATGGAACTTGATTCCCATAAATTCTTGCTTGCATATTGACATGCGGGTCAGACTTCCAAACTCTTTCATGATGGCCGCCTTTGCCTCAGCATATGACCAGCTGTCCCCCTCCAGGTGAGGTAACACTAATTTTGACAGTCAGTGTCTAGGCAATTCATGACTGTCAACGCCTTTTGACGATCTCCATAGCCATTCATGGTTATGTCAAACAGATGGAAAACGCTGAGGCGTTATCCTGATATAAGGTTGGCAATTTTGGCGGTGCCCTAAATTCCTCCGAGTTATTTCTGGCCAATTCTCTTGGTTCAGCTACTCAGCTAATTTGTGGAGTGACTTCAGGCATCAAATCTGAGATGGTGTTAAATGTGGGCCGCATGTTTCTTGGGGTATTTGTCTTCCCAAGTATCGTGCGAGGACTTCTTTCTTCAGCATTGCTTGCCATATTGGGCTCACAAGCACATCCGTGAGCTTTAAGTTCCTCCACTTGTTTGATTATTCTTTTGATATCCACACCAAAATTTCTTAAAATGAACGCAATCTGCTTCTTGCTCTGTTTTCAGGTATAAAACCTCTTAAACGAGGTCCCCTTCTTTCTTCTTAAACTAGTTTACCTTGCCAAGTAACTCGTTCCCAAAGCTTGCTACATTTTCTATTCCTTACTCCACTTTGGCGACTTGTTCTTCCAAAGCCTTGAACTCCTGATGGTCCTCTGAGTTTAAGGCATTCTGGTTTACAGTGGCTAACTTGGTCCACAGTTTGCGTAGCTCTTCTTTGTACGACATTATTATAGATTCTTCACTCAACTACCCCTTTAGTGAGTACCAACTTGTAAAAATTTACTAGTTCAGTTGTTATTGCAATCAACCCAGTAACCTTTTTACTGCACAGGTTCAGTTTCCTTGTGCCCTTTGTCACGTTTTATAAAATGAATTACTAATTGATAATATTATGGAGACTATTTTCTGTAGTTGAGTATGAATTATAGTTTGGCCCAACGCTTGGTCAGTATTCCCAATAAAATACTCGTGATGTCATACTCATAGGGATTTGTTCCCTTGTTCTGTCCACCTGATTATCGCTGAGATACCCCAGTGACAGTCTCTTTTGGCCCGACACACAGTTGGTAGCTATCCCTGATTGTGGTTCCTTCTTCTCTAGATCCCCGCTTAAATCTTTACTCTTCTCTCTGAGAGTCTTCCAATTATTGCCCTCTGCCATATTACTCTTGAGATAGAACAACACAATAGAAGCTGATAGTCTTACCATACACCAATTTGATAATGTACTGATGTTAATACTGTAAACAATGGTTTTTATACTTTAACATCTGGTTTTTTTATTATAGTAAATCTAGGGAATATATATAGTAAGGAATTTGGCTGCCTAACCCTCAGTTGACACCTCTTCGATGAAATGGCAACCATTGCTGTTGAATCACCCATCCTCATCTCAGCAGCGATATCCTCCCCATCCTGGCTAGGATTCTGTCATTGGACATTCTTGAGACCTAAATAGAAAGAGTCAGAAAACGTGTCCCTAAAGTTTACCTCTTTATCCAAGAAAAACAACCATATTTGGCTAGCGACCTGCTTAAGTAATGGGACTTATTACCCATTATGGCAGGTCATTTCACCAACCAATTAATTTGCTAGTTGCAGGCGGCATCACTCACCTCAAAACTTGCTATTCATTCCCAATCAGTAAGTGATGAAACTCAAATGATCCCAATTGGTACATCTGATAGTTAATCACTATCAGATGCCCCTATTTCGTTGGCAACTCTGCCCAATGAGATCTTAAGTATTCATCCGGATTGATCCCCTGATGGATACAACCAGTCTAATATCTCAAAATCCCCTGATTGTAGTTCCTTCAAAACTCGGGCCAACCAATTTCCAATTCACTTCGCATTAGGGTATTTTCCCCTAGTGATCCAGGTAATCTAGCAGGCTGGGAGTATGGGCAAAAATCCCAACACTTGGGCTACAGCACCACAGAGGTTGGTGATCTGCGCTTATTGGTTCGTTTGGGCTTAGTATTTTTCCCAAGAATAATTATCCTCCTTTTAGTGTTTTTGAATGTTTTTAAGATCAACCTTTTTTGTTGTCTGACTTGCTGTAATAAACCTCCATTAGCTTTCATGTTTTGAATGATCCTTTGGTTTTGCCTATGCGCAGACCTCCTCAAGGAGGTTTCTAACAACATAAACCATTTTCTTTTGTTAAAAATAACAATATAATCTTGTGCACAGCTGGGCCGTACTGGTCCCCTCAAGGGTAAGGCACCCAATTACTTTGACACCAATCTGCACTTGGTTATGAACTCCACCCTGGGGTCCCTTTTTATTTTCTTGTTATTTCTTTAATATTTCGTTATTATACAATCTTGTACAGCTTGTCCTTGGACCTCTGTGCTAAGGTACCTCCTGAATTGCACTCTTCCCACTTTTTTACTTGTGACTACTTCCTTTGTGTTGTGGCTGTGCATCCTGCACCACCTCTCCAGGAACAAAAGAGTTACAGATACTCTCTAGATAACAGGTCTAGATACCTGCTGACCTTCAAATTTCCCAAGATCAAAGGCTTAACGCTAGAAGACAACAACCTTATTAGATTACTCAGCTATATGAGGGCTATAATTATAGGGCGTTTATGGGTAAAAAATCCCCAACTAAATAACTGAAACACCTAATTAACACAAGGGGCTAGACTCCTGTCAAATCTCCTGTTTCCTTGGGAGCAAAGGTTGAATTATGTAATAATCTGTCAATTTCACAACAAAGGTGTTGTTTACCAGGATGGGGCTTATAAGGGCCCCACCAATGAAACCTTTGTGGCCAAGTATCTGAATCATATATATATAACTTGAGACAAGATCCCTGCTGACCCACGAGTTGTTCTAATAAGGAAAGAATGGAAGCAAAAAAACCTCCATTTTTAAGAGAATTGTTGTTTCCAAGCGCGGTATTTATAGGGGTTTTTGACAGTGAAACACACAGTCAAATAAATGACCCGCTTTAGTTGAAAAAGGGTATTCATAAAAAAGAATAAAATTATAGGATTGGAGGAGGCAAGTGGAGCCCTCCTTACCTAAGTGTCCACTGACTGGCTGATTACATTTTTTGGATAATGTAACTTTAACAACGTCAGGACAATGTAGAGTCTGGATCTGACTAAAATCATATAAATAGGCCCTTCAAAGACATCCAAATTAACTGGGTGCAAAGAACCCTCACAAGGCTTAGAAGGAGAATAAAGCATGGTGACCAGCATCTATAAGGTATTCCAAAACTTCTATAGCCTTCCAAACCCAAGATTATCTTCATAAATTATAAATAAACATGTGAAAGCACTGAGAAAAATAAATTCAACCGCTAAGCACCCAGTGAGAGTGACTAGACTATATTTATTAAAATTTGATAGAAAGGTTTAGAACAAATTAAAGCCTGGGTATCAGGACCTAGAACGGTCCAAACCCACCAAGTACTTGCAGGAAGGGCAGGAGTCCTCTCAAGGGAAGTAACAAAAGAAACACTGAGATGGTCCACAGCTAAAACAATCAATACTAATGCCATGGAGAGAATGATTGTAACCACGGCCATCAGCCAACACATTCAATCACTGCTATAAAAGTGTCTTACACGTAAGCCCCAATAAGTATAATAAAGCAGTTAGTTATCTAATGTAAAAAGAGTGTCTCTAACTCAAAAATAAAAGACCATCAATAGTATTAAGAAAATTCTAACTTATACATGTAAAAATTTTACTTAATGGTTCTTATCGGCAAACAACCCTAGTAATCTTTTCACTGAACAGGTTTGGTTTCTTGTGCACTTTGTCTGCGAAGTATAGTATATTAAATTTTCAGTTGATAATAGTATGATGACTATTATCTGTAGTTGATTTTGTATTCTTATATCTTGGGCCAACGCTCGTCAAGTATTCCTGATTAAATACTTGATCTTGACATGATCTAGGGACTCATTCCCTCGTTCTGTCCAACCCAATCTTCTCTGAGATTCCCTGGTGACAGTCTCTTTGGTCCAACACACAGTTGGCAGCAATCCCTGATTGTTTCTCCTTCTTCTCTAGATACCCATTCAGATCTTTACTCCTTTTCTATAAAAGTCTCCTTATTATTGCAACCAGCAATAATATCCTTGAGAAGAATAGAACAATGGAAAGCTGATAATAGTTTAATGCTTTAACTATATACCAGATGAAAACTATAGAACATCTTTATTAAATGCTTGCTCATAAATACTGCTTTTTATTAGGAGTAAATTTCAGGAAATTTATAGTGGGGATTTAGTCTAACCCTCAGTTGACATCTCTTCAATGAAATGGCAACCATTGCCGTTTAATCACCCATCCTCATCTCAGCAGCGATGGTCCTCCCCATCCTGGCTAAAATTCTGTCATTGGACATCCTCGAGACCTAAATGGAAAGAGTCAGAAAACGTCTCCCTAACGTTTTCCTCTCAATCCAAGCAAACCAACCATATTTGGCTGGCGACCTGCTTATGTAATGGGACTTATTACCCATTATGGCAGGTCACTTCACCAACCAATTGATTTGCTAGTTGCAGGCGGCATCACTCACCTCAAAACTTGCTATTCATTCCCAATCAGTCAGTGATGAAACCCAACCAGTCCCAATTGGTACACCTGATAGTTAATTACTATAGATGCCCCTATTTCGTTGACAACTCTGCCTGATGAGTTCTTAAGTATTCATCCAGATTGATCCCCGATGGATACAACAAGGTGAATATCCCAAAATCCCCCAAATGTAGTTCCTCCAAAACTTGGGCCAACCAATTTTTGATTCTCTTCGCCTTAGGAATTTTTCCCCTAGCGATACCAGGTAATCTAGCAGGCTGGAAATATGGGCTAAAATCCCAACACATCCCCCTTGCCTAGATTTCCAGCGAGAAAAGGACTGGAGCATGAGAACACCACTTTGGACACTTGGTCAAATACTTTTCTTTGGTTCTAGCAGAGTATACTCGTCAATACTCAATGCTGCTTGGGACGATCTTCAGATATGGCGTTCTTCATCTTCCTCCTCGCTACCACTATCTCAGCGCGGTTCCCAAAACCTGCTGTTGAGCTGGAATGATCAATTTACTCATGACAATAAAGTCTCAGGATCCAGTTTTCAGCCATCAGGGCATATGTCCTGCTGTCATATTCAGGATTCTTGGTCTAGTGTTCTTGATTTCCTGATTTTCTCCTTGTCATAGACAGGAGACTCTTGCCGTCAATTTTAGTTTCATAGCTCAATTAAGAATACTTATTTTTATTCGCCCTTATTATTCCTTTCATAACCTCTTGGTTCAAGTCATTCTTAATTCTTCTCTTGGGAGCTTTAAGCCATTAATTTTTGAGATTAATTTCTCCAAACTTAGAGCTTAATGGATTGTAGAGTGCATAATTCAACTTCCATATAAGTCTGACATCCCCCTCTTATCCAGCTCATATTCAAATTCCGATTCATGATACCAGCAGCTTCTAAATAGTTTGTCTGATAAAGACCTCTGGCTCTTCCAGTAGATGAGTCCAGATGCATAATGGAACTTCTTCTACAGTCCTTCTAGAACTCATACGCCTAGTCTGGCACCACTGCTAGTCCTTCTGTCAAATTACCAGAAACAGTAATCAAACCCTCCAAAACCAGGCTTGCAAACATCTTGAACAACTCTTGGCCAATTCTTCCTCTGTCATTAATTCCAGAGTTGGATATTGAAACTATCCTGGATTCAGCTCCTTTTGCAGATGCACTGACCATCATCGTGGATGCTCTGGAGATTATGCCATTTGCTCTTGATGGCTCATTTCTTGCCATGTTGGACCTGCTTCCTGAATTCCCTCCTTCAACTTGGACAATATTACAAACCCACTGTCCTGGCTACTGAGCTCACCATCGGTAAAAATATTCATTTTGAGCTCCCTTAAACTGAACTCTGGGCCCAAGTCATTGAGGCTTTGTCCCTAGTGCTGAATCCCTCTGATCTTTATAAACATCCCAGATCAGGATACTGCCGCTTTTGCTCTTCACTTTGCCAGCCAAGTTCTTTGAAGTTGGTCCATGAAACTTCCAGCCTCTTCCAGGTTTCACCGCTCCTTCAGCTTCAGCTTCTGAGAAGCCCATAGTCATCGCTTGCAGGTGCCATTTACTCCCTGCATGACAATCTCTTCGGTGGCGCTTCCCATCAGTATCTTCCACTGATGGCTTTAGTAGGGGGCATGATTTGGCAACCCCTGTCAAGAATCCCTTGTTTGCTGCTGACCCAAATGTTCAGTATGCTCGATGAAGCCCGTCATCAGGCACTCAAGCTAATCTTCCAGCTCCAGTACCATATCAGGATTACTTGAGGTTATTCGCCGACTACCTCTTCTTATACTGTTGTTTTCCTGCTCTGGGGTTTTGAAATTAGCCTCTTTCAACATTTTAATTTCCCTTCCCCTTAGTCGCTTCCTTGCAGGGTTCTACGTCTGCTCAAAGAATGTGGTTCTATATAGGTCTAGCCCTCGCAATCATCTGATCTTACTTCAATTTCTATGGGCTGTTCATTCTTACCACAATCCATCCTCCCTCCCTCAAGAGGAGACATAGACAAAATCATTTCCATATCAAGGACAATTAATAAAAATAAAAATTATAAAACTATATTGGTTTTTTCTATGCGGTTTATAATCTCTTTTTTTCCAATATTAGTTATCAATTTTTATTTTTATTTTTCTTTTTTCTATTGGACTACCTTGTTTTGGTTAGTGGTCCCTCTTTTTTATTTTTTTCCCCAAACTGGGTCATGGGTACTTAAACCTGCCATTTTTCTATGGTTCAGAGGTCTTTTTTTCGGACTTAACCATCTAGATTGGTTCAGAGGTCTTTTTTTCAGACTTGACCTAATCATCAGGACATGACCAACTTAATGGTTCATCAGTCCTTCGGGAACTCTTTTATTTTTTTCACTAATCCATTACTTTATATACTTAGCATGGACTTGATTTACAACTCTTCCATTCAAGAGATTCTTAATGGAGTAAGCATCAGTCACCATCTTGGTGATAACTTCAAATGGACCTTACCACAATGCATCTAGTTTGTTTCTTCTTCCAAAACCATGCGTATCACAATAGACAACCCTTTTGGCTATTTGATATTCTGGTAAGGCCAGTCAGTTCTTATTGTCCATCGATTTTGCTTGTATTCTTCTCTTCAACATAGTATTGAATGCTTGTGATTGCATATTGATCAGGATATTTGTCAGTCAATTTAAAGTACTGTTCAGCACTCATACTTGACGCTGGTTCCACCACTGAATATAATATTGGCGGCAACGCGGCCTTCCTCTCATACAACAACTCAAACAGCGTTTTTCCCGTCGCCATATGATGACTGATATTGTAGGCGAATGTCACTGAACTCAGGTACGTTCCCCACACGGAAGTTCTTCCTGAGACCAACTTCCTCAGCGTCATGGCCAGCGTTCCATTCACCTGTTCTACCAGTCCGTTTATCTTCATCTGATAGGGTACTGACATGCCTCCTCAGATCCCCATTATCTCATTCAATTGCGGGATCACATGAGATGTGAAGTTTGTCCAATTATTGCTAGGCAGGACCTGCGGACATCTATGTCAATATACTACTTGATCCAGGATAAATCTCGCGGTGCTTTTAGTTTCTACTTTTGCTAGGGCTTTCATCTAGACCCATCTCGTTAGATAGTCAATGGCAACTATGATGTACTTGACTCCCCCTGTGCCCATTGTCAGCAGTCCCATCATATCAATGGACACTGTATGGCAGGAAAATCCAGAGCAAGACAGTTGGTATCCATTTGTATTCTTATGTGGTTAGTGCAGCTGGCACTCCACGCAACAAGCTAGATAGTCCATGACATCGTAGTTGATGGACTCCTAGTATTAGTACTGACAAATATGATTGGGTTGTTTTTCTCAGGCCTCCATGCCTGACAACTTTATGAGTGGCTTGTACAATAGCTGCTCTTTCTGACAGTTTTGGTTATAATAACCACTTTTCTATTGATTGTCTTAAACACTTGTCCATCCATGGTCTAAGTTTTTTCCAGCACTTTCCAAAGTGCACCTTGGATTTCTCAGGGCTCATTCCCAATTTCTCCGTCAACCATTCTCTGGAATAGCTCATCCACCTGCGGGTATACCATCTGGACCATTGGTAAACATGATAAGCCATCCACATTCTGGTGAGAAGCCCCCACTCGGTGGACAATCTCATAATCATAAGTATGTAGCTTAAGAGCCCATCAGGACAGTCATCCTTCTGTCTCTCTCAAATTGTGGAGCTAACGCAACAAAAAGAGTGGTCCGTCACCACTTTAAAGTGCATTCCATGGATGTACACCCAGAACTGCTTACATGCGTAAATGACCACAAGGCATATATGCTCAGTTATGGTGTAGTTCCTCTCAGTGGCTGATAGTGTCCAGCTCACATACGCCACCGGATGTCCATCCCCAAGTTTGTCTACTTGTCTTAGTATGGCACTGATCGCTGTCAATGAATCATTGGTTTTATAAAAAACTCTCAATCAAGATTTGGATATTTCAAATTGGAGAATTAATTAAATACCGGCGTAGATCATCAAATGATTCCTGGGCTTCTTCATTCCATATGAATCCTTTTTTGGATCCTTCAACAGATAGAGAAATGGCTCAGCTATTCAGGTGAAGTCCTAAATAAATCTTACATAGTATCCAACCATCCCAAGGAACACTAGGATGTCTCAGAGACTCTTTGGCACAGCAATCTGTTTTATGGCTTCTATCTTCTGGGCTTGCGGCTGCAATCCACTAGAGTTGATCACTAATATCAGATATTTCAACTTTTTTAAATAAGTGGCACTTCCTTGGCTTAATCTTCAGGTTAGCCGCGGATAGTCACTTGAATACTTCTTCCAATTGGTTAGGTGATCAGTAAACGTCCTACTGAACACATTGATATCATTCAGATATACCAGGATGCACAACAACTTCAAGTCTCTCATTATAGAATCCATGGCCCTCTGGAACGTTGCAGGCGCATTACATAGACTCTGGGAATCCTCGTTGGTAGGTATAGCCCCTGCGCGGTAATAATTGCACATTTTTTTGTGGTCTTCTTTTGGCAAGTCACTCTGCCAATATCCTGAGATTAGATATATCGCGGAGAAGTACTTAGCTTCTCCCAATTGGTCTAGTACATCATCAATCCTCGGTAGGGGATATGACCCTTCTTCATAATTGTATTCAGCTTTCAGTAGTCAATCACCACCCAGTTGGAGCCATCCTTTTTCCTCACAATTAGAATTGGACTCACCCAGGGACTCAACGATGGAACTAGAAGCCCATGCTTCACTAGTTTACTGATTTCATCCTCCACTACCACTTTGGCAGCTTTCAATCGTCAGATAGGTCTCACCCTTAAGGGAAAATTTTCCCTGGTGTCAACCTTATGGATCACATCTCATGCGCATCCCAAATCATGGTCGTCCTGAGAAAATACTTCTGATACTTTTAAAATAATTTGAGCACCTCCTCTTGCTGGCCTTCCGACAGATCAGCAAGTTGCTCTTGATCAACCAATAGTTTGATGCTCTCAGTTACCCCTGACAGTAATCCCATCTCATTGAGAGTCCCCAAAATTGTGGATTCTCCTCAATTCAGCCATTGGGATCAGATGAACAAATGTGATGATCTGATTCTTCCTAATCTTCATTAATTTTCACTTAAGCTCACCAGGAGAACTCGAATTTCTCCATGGCCCAGCATTATTATCCCAGGAGCCACCCAAGGCTCCACTCTGGACTTCTTCCAGGGGCTTCTGACTTCCCCATACAACAGCTCAGGTATCTCCAATGTCAACCCCGTGTCAACTATCATCTGCGATCCTGGCAGTATTGTCTTCTCATTCTTGATCCTCAGTTGAATTCCCCAGTTCTCTAGGATTTCTGTCGGCAATTAACGTCACTTCCTACCAACTAATTGGTATTGAATTGGGACAATGCCGTCATTGTATATTAGATTGATGAAGCTGATTCTCCTATTCAGTGAAGCTTCACCATCCTTCTGATATACCAATGATAACGTCTGACCCAATATGGTCAACATATTATCCTTTAAGTTACATTTAACTCCGTAATTCTATAGAAACCCCATTCTGATCAGAATGTCATAGTTTTGGGTTACCAAAACTACTGCTGGCGCAGATACCACCAATGACCCAAATTGTAGTGGTAAAGCACTATATGGTCCACAGGAGATGGTGGTGTTTATCCCAGCTGTCCCATATTCCTTCTTATGTTCCAAGTCTGGCGAGATCTTCATCCTCTTTACCAGCTTGGTTGAGACAATATTGATGGGCGCTCCGCTGATGGCAATTGCCTCACCCACACTCGATTACTTGTATGTCTATATATGTACACTCAGAGTATTGCAATACAGTGTTTACTGAGTGAATAGTGGCATTGTTGGATGAATAGAGGGTGTGAATAATTTTCACTGATAAATCAGGAAACAATTCTTTTATTGTGCTGAGGGAGATCAACAGATTGGCTTCATCTAATCAGACTTCAGATTATTCTTCAGGATTCTTAGCGGTTCAAATCTTGTCTTCCAGTTGTCGGGCGTATGGCTGGGCAACTTCCTTAATTACCTTGGAGTCAATTCTCCTCTCCCCAGCTCTGGTCATGGCATTTACTAAATATTGACCACTTGATATAGCTGATCCTATACGTCGTTGTCCATGAACATATCACTGATATCAATTTCCTTGGTCATGATGTTGGGAGGAACAGGCTTCTCTGCAGCTCTAGACTGTTCATCATCTAGGCCATGGGCCCTTTTACCAATTCCTTGGTGGCATCTGACTCTTTCACCTGGACCACGTTAATCTGATCCTTCATCTTCTTACAGTGCACGGCAAAAAGGTCCTTTCCCACCACATTGGTAGCAGACCTTTTCCTTCTTATTCAACCATCTGAATTCTTCAGGCTTATTTCCCAGAAAGCTCAGTTGGTCATTTCCTTAGCACCTTCATTCCCCTTTATGTGATTCGAATTGTGTACTGGATTGGATTTAAAGATTCTATTTAGGGCATCGAATGTTGCTCCAAAAATCTTTAAATTGTCTACCATTTGCGAGGTAGTTATTTCTGTTGCAAACATGGAAGACATCATGCGATGCAAATTCTGATAGGGCCAAAGGGCCGCTTGCAAGGCGATTCTGGCATCAAAGTCATCCAGTACTTTCGCCCTGACCAGGATCTGTAACTCCAGGTAAAACTTATCTGTGAAGCTTGCTAGAGACTCGTCTTTATGGAACTGGATTCCTATAAACTCCTATTTGCACTTTGACATGCATGTCAGACTCCTGGATTCCTTCATTATGGCCACCTTTGCCTCCAAATATGACCAGCTGTCTCCCTCCATGTGAGGTAACACTAAGTTCTGACAGTCAGTGTTTAGGCAATTCATGCCCATCAATGCCTTTTGACAATCCCCATAGCAATACATGGTCATATCAAACAGTCAGAAAAATGCTGGGTTGTTATCCCAATGGAACGTTAGCAATTTCAGCATTGCCTTGAATTCCTCCGAGTTATCTCCAGATGATTCTCTAGGTTTGGCCACTCAGCTCACTTGAGGAGTGACTTTGGGCATCATCTCCAAAATGGCAGCAAAAGCAGGCGGCATGTTCCTTGGTGTATTTGACTTCTCAATTATTGTGCGAGGACTTCTTCCTTTAGCATCACTTGACGTATCTGGCTCACAACTGCATTTGTGAGTTTTAAGCTCCTCCACCTGTTTAATAAGTCGCTCTATATCCGCGCTGAATTTTCTCAAATGAATGAGATCTGCTTCTTGCTCCATTTTCAATTATAAGACATCTCAAACAAGGTCCCTCCTTTCTTCTTCAATGAAGTACTTCACCAAGTGTAGGATCCACCAACGGATGCCAAAAATTATGTTTAAAGTGAGAAATTTACTTTTTAATAAAAGTAATAAATGGCGCTTTGTTAAAGTTTTTTAAGTTTTTTATTGTTTAAGCAGAGCAAACCAAAAAAAGGTCCTTTCCTCGATACTAGTATTTCCTATTTAAACTAGTTTAAATTTTGAGACCATGGGTATTTGAGGCTAAAGTATATAAAGCTGAGTCATCCAAATTAGGGAATATAGGCTTTCAGCCTATCAGATTGAAGATAAATTTTTTGAGGCAAAACTGACCCATGTGGTAACAATTTTACAAATTGTATCCAATCACCAGCGAGTAAAATCTTCTCACCTCAGAGGTGGGCAGATTCATGTGGTAATGATTTGTTTTAATTTTAATTTTAATTTATTGTGGGGAAGGCCGACCATGAGACGGACACTTCCAAATATGACTCAGACGAGACAAAACTTAGTACCAGGGGAGGCACCCCAGAGACGCGATGCTATCTCTTGTTGCCAGCGGGAACGCCACTTATGGGGAGGGGGAGGGAACGTGTGAAGGGGCCGTAGCCACTACTGAGCACGTGTGGAGGAAGGGGTCTGATTTGATGAACCAGACTGGGAACCAGGAGGAGACCAGCTGTCAGCGATGCGGTGGGAGATATCCAAACATCCACGCTTGAAAGTGGTCCACCAGATGAGACCGGAATCTGTGGACAGCTTCAGGGAGGGTGGGGATGGAGCCAGCAATGGCTTCCAAGACAATCGTGTGGATAGTCCACATGGCGATTGCAACTACTAGAGCACGGAGGGAGGGAGGGAGGGGGAGGCCATTGATGAAGCAAACATATCTCTTGACAGACTGAAGGGATGCGTTTGA
The DNA here is from genome assembly GCA_022478985.1 of Massospora cicadina. Taxonomy (NCBI): domain Eukaryota; kingdom Fungi; phylum Entomophthoromycota; class Entomophthoromycetes; order Entomophthorales; family Entomophthoraceae; genus Massospora; species Massospora cicadina. The sequence goes on along the minus strand of JAKSZP010016636.1, from coordinate 2,219 downwards.
TCCTGGCCTAGCAGACGTTAGACTTCGCGCCATATCACTTTAGAGGTAGGACACTTCTCCAGGCGGTGGAACAGCGTTCCATACTGGCCACACACGACACAGGATGAGTGTAAAGCGTTAGAGCGCTCAGCTGTATGATACACCCGCCTTAGGCAGCGCCACACATGGGAGCGAACTAGAGGCTGCAACAGAGGATGGTGTGCGTATTTCCAGATAGTCTTTTGGGTCTCAGTGGAATAAGGGATGTCCATCATGTCCAGGTAGTCCACCCTGGATAATACTTGGGGTCAAATGGGGATCACGCCATCATGGATGGGTAGCCCCTGTACCTCTTGTGTGAACTGAGGAGAGGGGCGGCCTCTTTGGGTTGTATGTCCACTAATACAAAATTCTCCACTCTGCGCTTTGCATGGAGAGTAGGATTCGTTTGTAGTGGGTTTTAGTCCCGTGAGGACCTGTGGCTGATGTGTATGATGATGAGAGGTATTTCATCAGGGAGTGTGGGTTTGATGGATTGTTGAGGCCCAAGGCTTGGGAGAAGTTGGAGCGGGCCACGCGGGACCAGTGTTGGGATGGGAGTGTAGGAGTGGTGACGGCCGCGATCCAGGTGCCCAGGGATCTTGGCAGCATGGGCTTTGAAGTCAAGCAGGCCCATACCACCATGATGATGAGGCCAAACATGACCTCTAGCCATACTGGTGGAGGGCGGCTTGACCAAAACCATCCTAGTAGCAAAGCATACAGGGATTTGAAGAAGCTTGGGGAGAAGGGGATGGCGTGGGCTCCGAACCAGACTTTGGATAGGAGCATAGAGTTGGCAAGAACAACCCTGCCAGTGAGGGTAGTAGGGTGGGCTCTGAGAGAGGCGATTTGCTTCGTCACGTTGTCCAGTATATGGCACTACATTACTGCTGACGCGCATCCACCTGACTCCATCCACACGCCCATATGGCCTACCAGTCCTATGGTAGGACGTGGCACAAAGGGGAGCACCAGTGGAGCGGTGTGTGTTGAGTTAGTAAGGCGTGGACGTGGGCGAGCAGATGGGCCGGGTTGGGAACTACTTGCTGGGGCCCAGCAGTTCTGAAACTGACCAAGGAGGATGATTTCAGTTTTGGAGGTGTTCAGTGCCGCGTTGCTTACTCGGGAATATTCCTGGATGAGGGCTTCAAGCGCGCGTGCATCTTTTTTTAGACACCCCCACCACACAATCATCTGCAAATGCCATCATCTTGACTGGGGTTTGGCCTGGCACATGGACTCCAGTGAGGTGGGCATTCACATTTCGCAGTAGTGGGTCAAGGCTGAAGTTGTATAAGAGTGGGCTGAGGGGGTCCCCTTGTCGCAGGCCCCTTTGAGGGCAGACTACTTCCGTTAGGAAGCCTGGGCCACGCACTGCCATTGTTGCAGATTCCGTGAGCATCACCCAGTTTATGAAGCAGGGGGGTAGACGGAATTGATGGAGGCAGGCCCTTAGGTATTCCCAGTTTACTCTATCATAGGCCTTTTGTTGGTCCAAGAATACAAGTGCCCCAGAGGCTGTGGACTGACACACATTAGCCACAGAGTGCACGTTATCCCAAATCGACCTTCTGGGGATGAAACCGAATTGTTCTGAGGAGATGGTGGCAGATGCTACAGTCCCTAAACAGTTAGCCATGATTTTGGTTAAAATTTTGGTGTCTGTGTTTGTTAGAGAAATGGTGCGCCAGTTGGCTAAGTTAAGCCTGTCCCCTTTCTTGAAGAGTGTGACAGTAAAGGCCTCATGTCCTCCTGGTAGGAGGCGCGTTTCCAACAGGCTTTGGTTGAGTGAGGCTAGCAGCAGTGAGGATATATATTTAAAATATTTTTTGTAGAACTCATATGGAATGCCATCTGGGCCTGGGCATTTTTGGTTTGGCGCACCGTGAATGGCTGTCCATAATTTGTTTGGAGTAATTAAATTCATTATTTCCGGGTATTAAAATGGTATGGATATGAGCTCAGTCGAGAAATTCCGCCATTTTGGCTGGCTGAATTGGTTCAGCTCAGTATAACTCAGAGTAATATCTTTGCATTTCGATTGCCACTTTGGCTGGTATGTCTGCAATGGAATTATCTGATCTTCACACCTGTGTGCAGGCCACGCTCTGGTGTGGTGCAAAATTTTTTTTAAAGAAGTATGCGGTGTACTTGTCACCTTTTGTGATGCGTGTGGCCCTGTATTGGACACAAACCCG
>JAKSZP010016635.1:0-23967 GCA_022478985.1 Massospora cicadina | reverse complement strand
TTTCCTCAGTTATGCCACGTGAAGGCACCAGCTTACCCTACCTAGCTCCCAAGGGAGGTCTTTTCCCATGATTAGGTGGTTACAGATAAGTCTGCGATTAATATAAAATATTAAAGGTCAAAATAAGGGGCGATTGATCCATATATTTTATCAAGTTTTATTGAAATTGGCAATCTTCATATCATCCAATTTGGTTGCTCAGTGGCTATTACCCTGTGCAAACTGACTAGGTGGAATCAAGCCTTTACACCAAGAACTGTCAGTGGTAGGTGTACCCCGCCGGCTAAATTAACCATATAGTGAATTGTATCTGAAGAAAATAAACTTAGTTACTTTTTGGCCAACGATTTTATGAGCTAAGCTCACTTGGGTAGGATTCCCATTTGTAACTGGAGCAGCTGAAAGTCATGAGTATTGCACAACTAAGGGCAATAGGCGCAATCTTTCTTTCACTTCAATACCTAGGTTGAAGCCAAATTCAGATTTTCTAGAAAATACAAAACATGACCACTCAATTGAGCCAAAGCTTACCAATGTTGATGCAATTGACACCTGCTGCCCCACCCTGGTGTGGTGGTGCGCTGCCATCTGGCATCTTTCATCCGTTGCATAAGTGCGCTTGGGCAGGCTCTTCTAGCCCTCCCAACGCTACCAGGCGTTATGTCCCCCCTTGGGACTTGGCCCACCACCTCACAAGCTCTCAGGCAGTGCTCTGGAGCCCTTTGGTGCTCCCACAGAGAAATTTGTGTTTCAGCCTCTGGGTTGAATATGGGAATCTCTTCTCATATGCAAGCATGGCCATCATCAAGATGGCCACAGCAGTTTTCAAACCTGCCAGCTATATTGACTTCCGCCCCTTTAAGGGGTACTTTGACCTCAGCTTCTTCTCTGAAGCTGATGCAGCAGCAGCCAAGCTGCAATTAATTTATAAAAAAATTCCTTTGCCTACCTGTTGTGATTCTGATATGACTGGACAATAATTGTGGGACAGCAGGGCGGAATCTGCCAAACATAGTATCAGTTATGATTGCTCAAGTGCCTCAAGTTGAGGCGATATTGGGATATAACAGGTTTTTACTGGATACAATGGTTTTATTGGATCGCCTCTATATAATGCGATAAGTCAATGTCAATATTTGACAGATACAAAGTAAATTGCCTACAATTATGGTGACAGAGGATTAGAGAAAAACAAGCTTAATTTGAGGAGAATCAGCGGAATATAATAGCACAAGCCATGAGAATCAGTATCACCTGAATCTTCTGTATATAAGTGAGTTGGGCAATTGAGAGAGGAGGTTGTTTTTAGCATAGAAGAGATGGGACAGTGAAAGGTAGCTGTATTTATAAAAATAATAAATAAAGAATCAATTCGTGTAATTGCTCTTATTTTAAGTATATTTTCAAGTGTGTCTGAAGGACTGCCAATCCCCACATTATCTGTCTGTTGCTCAGTGGGTTTGACCTGTGCAAATAACCTGACATATTCTGACAATAATGTCCAAAATTATAACAGTGGTGCTCACTACAGGGGGCCCATTGATCAACCACCTAACACTCTGGAACTCCAGTCACCAGCCATGCTGTACACACACTGTGTTGTTGGGGAATCTTCACAGAACACTGCACCTGCTGGATATGAGGAACTCAAAGTTACCTTAGACGCGGTGCTCAAAAACCAAGATGAACTTCTTCAGGAACAAGACGCTGTCATGCACCAGCTTGATAGTACTTTTAGCCAAATGCAAAACTTGGGACAACAAAACAAAGAACTCACCAAACTATTGAATGATACTACTGAATGGCTGCAGTGTGCAGAATGAAGATTGACCAATAACTTTTAGTCTTCTCGCTGGGACAATGATGACCATCAAGAGGGGGCATCATATGAGGACAAATATGATGCTGGTTGGAGCTACTACACTCAGGATGGTAGTACTGGATACAAATATGAGTCATAATGACACTTCCCTCAAGTAATGGCAGTACCGCCCATGGCAGAAGGTCATGATACCCCTGAAATGGCGGACATCTTAACTTCTGCTAATCCAGCTCCTCATCGAAAAACCATTTTTGGATCTTGATCCATTCCTCAGTATGGCCCAAAACCCTTTGAACAGGATGAGGAGGTTAATATCAAAAATCACCTTTATTTTACTACAATGGGAACATTCATAGGTTCTTCAAACGGTTTGAGTTTGCAGTGGAATAAGCCTCTGATAGATGAAAGGCTAAGTTGTTAATATCTGCCTTGGATGTAGGAAGCGCCAATCAGGTCACCAGTTACCTCCCAAGTAGTTCTGTCACCTATAAGGACATAAAGGATACTGTACTCCGCCTGTTTGGGGGTACTTCAAAGATGTTGCAGCAAAAAGCAAAATTCTTAATGATTGGATTCCGTTGAAATGAGACTCTCCTAGGGTTTGCTGATCGATTCACAACAGAAGCCCATGTACTGATTGGAGCTGGGTACTTAGAGGAAGCTGACATGTGTATTTCCATGTCCTCCATGGTGAAGCCATGTTGTGAACTTCATAATATTATTTCACCACTTCTGGATGATGATGTACCTCTGCTCAAGATTATACAGTTTTTGCGTCATGTATCCCCTAACTTCCCTCCACCAAATATGGAATGGAAGACTACTGCTGCTACTGCACCCTCTTATTCAGGAGAATTCTCTCATCTGCCTCCAGCTCCAATTAGTAATCCTCGGCCTTTCTATAACTCTGTGCCTTATCCTTGGACAAATTATACTCAACAGTTTGATCAGCAACAATGGGCTAGCCACAAAAGCCATCAGCAACCCAGTTATCAACCAGGACCTAGCTATGCTGAATGTCAACAACCAGCTAATCAACCTGGGGCTGGTTATGCTGAATGACCCCAAACTTTCCAGTCTGGACCCGCTTATGATAATTAAGGACATGGCTCTTATGGGGTTAACTGCTACAAATGTGGTTGCCCTGGTCATTTGGCAAAATTCTGCCATAATCGCCATGTGAATCACATACAACAAGACCAATACTATCAGGGAAAAGATGGAGCGGAGTAGAGATGGGACCCTCTACCTCCACGATACCCACTCAAAACGTCCCTGAATCAATGATAGTATACTTTGTGAAAGTCCCTCAGTACAATGATGGACTTTTATATCAGCAGTTGGTTGGAGGAGTAAATGTAGTAACCTGAGCTCAAGTCAAGGCGGTGGCAGAAGAAGAGTTCCCCAAACAACCAAAGCCATATGCCTGTCAAATGCTTGATCAAGCTTCCTTGGACCAACTTGATTCTGCTGCAGATGCGACAACTCTGAAAGAAGTAAACGTCGCCCTTCCGGTAGATGCCATTGTCAAAGAATGCCCCCAAGTTGGTGAGGGGATAATGAGTTTTCTTGGGAAAAAGAGAGCCCGTAAATGTTCATGTATTAAAATGTTGATATTCTTCTTATTCTGAGTGTATATACTTTGATATTTTTGTAGTAGAAAATAGAGTTTGCGCTATAATAAATACTGGTGCTCCAGTCAACATAGTGTCCACTAAATTAATGATAAAGTTGACATTGAAACCTTATGTGGACCATCAAATGGTTTATGGAACTTCTGGAGCAGTAAGCACTGTCTCTGAGGGGGATTACAGTGCGCTACCTCTGCGCTTTGGGTCCATAGTCATTGTAGCCCCAGCAATTGTGCTTCCAAATGAGAACTAAGACCTTCTAATTGGGACTGCTTTCCTGTGACATTTCGAGGCTGTTGTTAATATGACAGAGGAGACCCTCACCATTCTAGGTCAGTGGATCCCAATTTACTTTACTACTAGTGGAGTACCAAAGGATCCGATGAATATGAGCTATATCAACCTTGCCTATAGTGATGGGGTGAGGCCAGTTAGCTACCACTGACTAAATCACAAGATCCATGCCCTTTTCCAGCAGATATATGAATATCAAGGGATACCTCTTAGAGCGGTAGGGCCCATATCAATCCCTTCTGGATATCAAGTCTTAGTGAATGCTAAGCTAGAAGTGGAAGTGCTGAGTGGGTTATATGGGGAAGTCATTGGGCTCTATCATCAAACACAGTTTGAGATACACGTGGCTCCAGGGATTATACTTCCAGAACATGAGGAGATTAAGGTTTTGTTAGCAAACCTCCAGTTTGAACTAAAGAAAATCCGCCACCACCAAAATGTAGCATATTTACATCTGATTCCAATAGATGAGGTCCATCAGGTTCTTGATTTCAGGTCATTGGATGAATTTAGTCTACTGGATGAGACACTTGCTGATGTACTAATGGTGGTACCGCGGGGTAATTTAACTGGATTATTGGAAGAACAAAAAGACCAAGCAATAGCTTTATTTCAGAAGTATAAGGGGATTTTTGATGTTGATAATCATGATTTAGGGTGTGCTCAGGGGGTGGTCCATTGAGTAGACACAGGAGATCATCCTCCTATAAGGTCTCAGCCAATCTGCCAATTTCTGGCAGTGGAAGATATTGTTACTGAGGAAATCAACAAGTTTTTAGAGCAAGGGATGCTCAAACCGTCCAAAAGCCCATGGGCTTCACCTTTTCTAATTGTAAAAAAGAAGGATGGCACCAAATGTGTAGTAATCAACTACCGGAAGCTTAACAGTATTACAAAAAAGGACTCATATCCCTTGCCCAGAATTGACGATGCTCTGGACCAATTAGGGGAGCCTGTTACTTTTCTGTGATGGACTTGATATCAGGTTACTGGCAATTGAGTTACCCCTGGTGAAACAGGAAAAATGCAATGTAATCACCTCTAAAGGCCTTTTTCAACTGACGCGGATTCCTCAAGGGATGTGCAATGCCCCAGTTACATTTCAGCAAGCCATGGACACTATTCTTGGTGACCTGAAACTGTCATGTGTCCTTGTATACCCTGAAAATATTAATGTTTTCTCTCAAACCTTTTTGGAGCATCTTGACCACCTTAAAGCAGTATTCTGCCAGCTGGCTGAGGCAAACATTAAAATTAAACCTCAAAAATGTAACTTCCTCAAAGATCAGCTGGAATACCTGGGGTTTGTGGTAGACTCTAAAGGGCTAAAACCATATCCAGCTAAGGTGGAGGCCATCAGCAAAATGACTATTCCCAATAGTAAGCACAACATAAAGGTATTTTTGGAAATAATCAGTTACTACCGTTGCTTTATCCTTAATTTTAGCTGTATTGGGGGGCCACTATTTAAGTTGTTAAGAAAAGGAAACTGTGTTTAAATGGATGGAATGTCATTAATCCACTTTCAATACACTCCATATGGTGTTGATCAGCGCACCAGTGTTATGATATCCAAACTTTTATCAGGAGATTATTGCTCAGATGGATGCGTCCCTCTCCGCTGTTGGGGCTGTACTTTCTCAGAAAGATGATGAGGGAGAGGAACATCTGGTAGAATACTGTAGTTGAAGTCTGAACTTTCATGAGCGTAATTATACTATGGCTGAGCGGGAGTGCTTAGCAGTGATCTACATGTATAAGCAATTCTGAGTCTATCTTCATGGGGTAAAGTTTAAAGTTGTGACAGATCAGCATCATTACACTAGTTGCAGAACCTCAAAGAACCTGAAGGCCATTTGGCTTGAAGGGCTCTTAAGTTGCAGGCTTATGATTTTGAGATTCTCCATTAGCCCGGAGTAAAGTATCAGAACGCTGACTGTTTATCTTGGTACCAACTATTGCTGTGGTAGAAGACCTCAGCGACGTGATGTACAATATGATGCTCAGCAGAAAATATGACAACAAACTGCCCCAAGAAATCAAAGTGTTAATGAGATGCAAACAAATACCTTCCAGTAGAATGGGGAACTGTACAAGCGGATTGGCAATTCTACAGTGAATTTTCCACGTCCCTCAGCATGACCAGGAATCATTATGAGCGCTCACAAGGCAGTCAGGCATGGTGAAGTGCATAAGACTATGGATTTGTTACAGCCCCAGTACTATTGGAAAAGTATGAGCTTCGATGTGCTTGAAACTATTTCCTGTTGCCATCAGTGCCAAGTGGAGAAGCCATTTCACTGTATGACATCATATCAGTTAGTGAAGCCACATTTTGCTTGGCACATGGTTTCCCTCAATGTCGTTGGCCCCTTGCCAATTGGAGCCAACCGTTTTAAGTACAATCTTGTGGCTATTGACCACTTGACCCGGTGGGTTGAAGTGAGGGCAATATAAGACTTGGGGGCAGTTAATGTGGCCAGGTTCATGATGGATTATATTATTCAGTGGCACGGCTGCCCTCAGTTTATTTTCACTGATAATGGAACCAACTTCACCTCACACATCCTCCCCAAACTGAATGAGCTTATGGGAATCTGTGGGGTTCTGATGACCCCATACCACCCTGAGTCCAACAGAATGGTTGAATGGGTGAATGGAACTCTGGTGAACATACTACAAAATTTAGTAACAGGTCGACCTTCTGATTGGAGCTCTCTCCTTTCCACTGCCATGTTCATCTATAACATTAGTTATCATTCTGCCACGGGGAAGAGTCCCTTCCAACTACTATATGGCCAACACCCAGCTCTTCCGGCGTTACTTTATTCATGTGTGGAAGACACTGGCGGAGTGGAACCCCACCATTATTTGACTAACCTTGTGAACATTATGATCAAACTGCAAACTGAAGCATGTTTCTTCAGCTTAGCCAAGAAGATCAAAAATCAGGCTGCCAATCAGGCATATCATAGTGGGCTGGCGCTGTTCAAGGAAGGCGATATGGTTCTCTTTCATGACCAACATGAATTCAGGTGGAAACACAAGCTGGCCAGTATTTGGATTGGTCCATTCAAAGTTATAGAGAAAACTGTAGCCAATGCATATACCATCAAGAATCCTGCAAGTGGTCAGATCATTAACTGAGTACACGCAAAGTTCCTCTGACCTTACAAATAACAGGATCTTATAACCCAGTCAAGGAGGGGGTAATGTCACAATTCTGATATGAATGGATGATAATCATGGGACAGCAGGGCGGAATCTGCCAAACATAGTATCAGTTACGATTATTTGAGTGCCTTGAGTTGAGGCGATATTGGGATATAACAGGTTTTTACTTGATATAATGGGTTTTATTGGATCGCCTCTATATAAGGCGATAAGGTGATGTTGACATTCGCCAAATACAAAGTAAATTGCCTACAATTAGGGTGACAGAGGATTAGAGAAAAACAAGCTGACTTTGAGGAGAATTGGCAGAATAGAACAGCCCAGCCATGAGAAGCAGTATCACCTGAAGCTGCTGTATATAAGTGAGATGGGTGATTTAGAGGGGAGGTTGTTTTTAGTGTAGAAGAGATGGGACAGTGAAAGGTAGCTGTATTTATAAAACAAATAACTAAAGAATCAGTTGGGGCAACTGCTCCTATTTTAAGTATATTTTCAAGTGTGTCTGAAGAACTGACAATCCCCACATTGTCTGTCTGTTGCTCAGTGGGTTTGACCTGTGCGAATAACCTGGCAGATCCTAACAATACCATCCAAAATTATAACACCACCGTTTGCACCTGGCTTCCAGATGAGGCCACTTTGGTGGTCTAGTTCACCAGGTTGCCCTCCTTCCTTTTCCCTGAATGCCTTTGCCATGAGCTCATGGAGGGTTTGGCCATTTACAGCACAGACCCTGTGTTGCAGTTTGTGATACCCTATGGGGTGGATCATCTGGCAGGCCCTCGCGCCTTTGCAATGATCCACACATTTCATCATGACACCCACCTTGTGATCCCCCCTGCACCATGATCAGGTCTTCCCCTGATCATCCTTTTTGGGCACACATCAAAAATGGCTGCACCATCTGCCACTTGTGTTTCAAGCTCAATCACTCAAAGTGCAAGTGCCCTATGGCTTCTGCTTCTGCCACTTCTTCTGCTCCCCCTCTGGTGCTGCCCTGGTGGCTGCCTCACCCCAATTTTTTGAATGGGGCATGATCCTCCTGCCCCAACCTCAGAAGATTCTGGCATGGCTTCCAAAGCCACATCCAATCAAAATTTTAAAAATTTGGTCAATTTACAGCGCTCTGAGCTGATGGCTGAAACAGTTTCAGCTGAGCTGCCATGGTTGACAGCTTGTGGCCAATCAGGTGCTGCTAACCTGTCAAACATGGTGGCTGGGCTGGCACTAGCTGATTTAAATCTATTTGAAGTGCTCAAATGGATTGATGATTCAGATTGGGATTATAATGTTAAGCCTGATTTTGCTTTGGAGGAATTCTTCATTGATCCTCCTGATTTGTGCCCCACCATTTTTACCCTAAAATAGTTTTCCAGTTTATAAAACTATAAATAAAATGGCAGTTGAAGCCACTGCTGCTCCTGCCAACACCCTACTATGCCAGCAACTCCATGGGGCAATGGAACCCCTGGTTGAGTTTATTCCTATCCCCAATTTCCCCAATGATTTTGAGAAAGATGCAAAATATGAGATTGAGGAGCTCACTTTTGGTGCAAGCCATGCTTGCATCAATGCAGCAAAAACCTCTCTTTTTGACCCCAACTATCCCCAAGCCTGCCAGCACATCAAGTCTTTCACTTGTATGCCAGCTCTTATCACTTTTGCTGAGCATCAACTTGCTCAATATATTGAGGCAATGGATACCGCTGGCCTCATAAATGAAGAAAACCTGCAGCTATACCTCCTCATGCCCCATGTCACTGATGCCCCTACCCCTATGTTGTCTGCCAGCTAAAGTGGACACTGGACAAAAGTTTCCCCAAAGCTTCCTTGCCTTCTGATATAGCTTCCTAGGCTAATAACCTAGAGGCTATATTAGGAATTTTTTATTTATATTAATCCCTTTGTTTGGTCCATTTGCAAATAAAGATGTGTGGCGGCTCCCCCTTTTGGGTTGGGCACCACTAGTGCTAAAAAGGGCAATAGGTGCAAATTAATTTTGCTTTCGCTAAACTTCATACCAGGCCGCTCTTTAAAATTCAAAAAGTAAGGTTAACGTGCAAAAGAAACCTAACCAATATACGCCACTCTCACTACGCTAGCACCCCATTGGATGGAGTATTTAAAATCAGTATAAATATACTTATTAGGAGCAGCATTTAATTCGCTTAACCTTTAAAATCCTAGCGCTAACTCTTTGTCTTTTTAAATTGGGGTTCGCTATACCTGAATCGGAGCAATTTGCCGATAATTTTTTTGAAACCTGATGGTTGGGATCAGCTGAACGAACGGAAGTTTTTTTACCTCGAGCATAATAGAATGGGAAGGGGATCCGATATTTAAAAATAGAATATTCGAATCTTATTGGTTTATAGATGTTCAATTTTATCAAATTAGAAACCTCGAATCCGATTGGCTAATAACTAATTTTTAATGAGGCAATAACCTCGGACCCGAACGCTTCACGTAATTATGGGGTGCATCGATCAATCAGAGACGCGAAATGGCAGTCTAAATTGAGGTTTAAATTGTTGGATTATAAAAACCAACATTCCAATCATGGCATATTATCGATGCGCATCTATTAGCCTCGTACATTGGAATAGTTAGTTTATTCTTAAGTTAATCGTATATATTATTTGGTTGGCGATGTAGCTGAAGCGAGTTAATGACCAAGCAGCTGGAGACCCGAGTGCCTGTAGGTACGGAGGGTATCGATGAGGATGAACATGATTTTGAAGATCCCGGCGCCCAGAATCTAACCAAGTGGTTACCTTATCTTCTCAAACATGCCCTTTGGGTGCTGTTAGGTTGGGCGTTGTTGGCAATTCCCTTCTTCTTCTTGGTTGTCGTTGGAGATTTGAAACTCGCTGAGGTTCTAAAATTTAGGGTTGATTTAGCGGATCCGTTAAGCTTCCAAGCCGCTTCGTTCCTGGTATGGGTGGGTATGATGATGGTGGTTGCCAGCTTCGTCTCGTTCGTAATCGGCGTCATCCCACGCGCCGTTTTGAAGATAACCGAACTATTCTTTTCGGGGCGGACTGAGAAGGTGAAGCACTACCTAGAGTTCTACACCGCCCTACTCAGAACCATCAAGGCTGTCCTTATCGTAACCCTAATATTAGCCTTCTTCTGTGCCGCCTTCCCACGCTCCTCCACCCTAAATGGTAGCCCAAACATCCCTTGGTTGGGGGCCATCTTCAAATTCCTATTTTGCCTGTTTCTTATCGCCGTGATCCTCTCCATAGAAAAGTTGTCATTACAGGTTATCGCAGTGAGGTTTCACCGTAAAGCCTACCGCCACCGCATCGAGGAGGCTGAGTACGCCACCCAGGTCCTTGACACCTTGAACAAAGCTCGCAAGCAAGCCAAGCACGCCACTATAGACCAGCCCCTATCCCCCTTTGCTGAGCAACACGAGCCAGCCGAACCTTCCCAAGAGCGGCCCGCCAAACCGCAGGAAATCTATCAAAACATCAATCAGGCTCTATTTGAGGGCCGGTACGAAGACGATGTCGACCTCCACTCCAAAACTGAGGCGCGTAAGCTAGCCCGCAAGATCTTTTGCGCGCTACAGGGCCGGCGTCGCCACCTGCTCATCGAGGATTTTTACCCCATATTCCCGACACAGGACGCCGCCCGCAAGGCGTTCGAGTTCTTTGACCGGGACGGGAACGGCGATATCTCAAAGCGCGAGATGCGCGAGAAGATCCAGCACGTTTACAAGGAGCGCAAGGATATCACCGACGCTCTCCGGGATACCAGCCAGGCGGTGGGGAAGCTGGATGCTATCCTCACCATCCTATTCCTTACCGTGTCGGTGTTCGTATGCTCCGCCGTGCTGGGTGCGGACCTCTACGGTGCGCTGGTACCGTTCGGTACCTTCTTCTTGGGCATGTCGTTCATATTTGCCGAGTCCGCCAAAGAGCTGTTCCAGTCCATCATCTTCCTCTTTCGTGATGCACCCGTACGATGCGGGTGACCGCGTCTATATCGGTGCCGACAACCTGCTCGTCATCAACGTCGGCCTACTGGGGACCACCTTCACCCACATCAACGGGCAGGTGGCGTACATACCCCACACCATCCTCCGGCAGAAGATCATCTTCAACATCCGTCGCTCCCTCAACCAGTCGGAGCAGATCGACTTCCAGGTCGACTTTTCAACCCCGAAAGAGAAGATCGTGTTGCTTAAGGAGCGCATCAACAAGTACATCGAGGCCGAGGAGAGCCGCGAGTTCCATGCCGACCCCCTCCTCGCCATCACCGATATGGTCGATAGCAACAAGCTGAATCTATACTTCTGGCTGGAGCACAAGGGGAACTGGCAGGATGGTGGGCGCCGGTGGGCCCGCCGCACCAGGTTTATGATCGCCCTCCGCGAGATCTGCCAAGAGTTGGATATGCGCTACTCCCTACTCCCCCTGCGGTTGGAGCATCTGAACCCACCCCCTTACTCCATGCCCGAAAGGGAGGCCTAAAACCTTAGATATCGCTACGTGCACCCCTAAAAAAGGCGTTTCTATTGTTCTATCGTGCTACTTTCTTACGTAAGCTTTGATTGCTTTTATCTTTGCCCTAAACGGGTGGTTTACCTCTAATGGGTTCTGGTTGAGTTTAAATCAATTTTGGTAGCTTGACGATGAATTTGAAGTGCTTGAAACTGGCAATCATTTTATGGTGGTGAAATGTTTCGGTGAACCTGTTTTGATAGACGATGAGCGAGAATGTGGTGATGGGGAACTTGAAGCTATGGGTAGGTTAACTTAGAGGGGCTAAATCTAAACGATATCCCAGCCGAAGTTTAATTTACCCCTAGCTTACTCTAAATTGACAGATCTTTGGTGAGGGGATGGTGATTTGAGAGGCTGAACGTAACTAAAAGAAATGGGCAAACCTCTCGATATTAACCTGAACTCGTCAGCTTTAAGAGGTTGATTTTTTTTAGTACTAGATGGTCCTTTAAGAGGTTGATTTTTAACTTTAATAATACTTGAAGTCTTGGCAGCAACGTTCAATCAATCAAGTTTTTTGGCTATAGAAAACACTGGCTCTGGCGAGGTGTTGATTGAGTATATAAAGGCATGATCCGTTAGGAGACCGGGGTGGTTAATTATCGGAAGATACCTGGTGTGTTAACCCACAGTTCCGATGCTACCTTGCCGAATTTTGTTATCATTTCTCCGTAGTTTATTATTCGGAAAAATTTGGTGTAAGTTTAGGCCTCAAATGTTGGCGTATAGGCCATATGTTCCTTTATTGGTTTGTGGTGAGCGTTACTTTAAAAGGACAATACGGTAAGGGTTGATAATGCTAAATTTGTCATCCGTAATGCTCGTCGGATAAGATGGTCGTAAGTTAAAGGTAGGCAGCTGCGACAAATTGACCAACTGATAAGAACAGGGATGATTTAATTTAACAGATTTTGATAAAAGAGGGATCAGTCCATCAAATTTACAATACCAAAATTTGTTGCCTAAGTTTAGCTCCATACATGTCACCCTCCACACCACCAAGTTTTTTGTAGCGATGTGGGAGGTGAACATCAAGCTATTCATTTACGCCGCGTATCTATCTTTACCTAACCCAAATGGCCATTTTTAGCTCTCGATAAATTTGCCCACCCTCCGAATAAGTTGGTACTTGACACCTGTCCCCAAGTAAATAAGTATTCTTGGGATCAGCTGATTACAACCAAGTTCTTTAAACTACCATCTTTGCATACTAACCCCGATCCAAGTTTTAAGTTAATGACCCATCATCGCCAAGTTTTAAATCTAACGTTTAGAGGGGTCCCAGTAGGGGTAACCACCCAGCACAACTGATCTAAGTACGGTTCCTCAACATAATACTTTTAAATTGTATATTAAGTTATAGAGTGACGAAGTAGCGACCTCGCTTAGCGTAAGGCGTTTAAAAAACTAGATGTATCGTGGACTAGCCGATTTACCCTTGCTTCGCTACAGTGTCTATAAAATTTCAGATTTTCAATTTATTAATTTAGATTTTATACTATAGATAAACAAAACCACTCAGCCAAATCTAATTGCTCAATCGAATCAACCAAAAACCACCAACCACTTAGGCAAACCTAACTGAAATTATCAAAACAACCAATAATTAATCACCCCTCAAAACTAAACTATGTCTTATCGATTCGACCAAAAGCCATTAACCACTCGGCCAAACAAAATAAACCTATCGAATCAATCAAATAACTCCAAACTGCTACCCGAAACATCTCTCGATATTTAAAATCATTGTGTACGTGACATCTTCCAAACTACTAAATCAACTTCTACTTAACTTGCCAAAAGTATTTTATTAATTAGGTGAACCAAATTAGGCAGGTTTTTAAAATATATAAACCTAACATCCAGATACCGGTGCTTCACTACGGTATTTAGTTTATCAGATGATGGTAAGCTCACATTGTAGCCTATAGGCTGTGCTAACACTACTATTGAGCCACTTGGACTAACAGCTTCACTGTTGCCCTCGTGGCTGGTGAGCTGATTATCCTAATTACTTAATTTACTTAAAACTCTAATACTGATTTTTGTTTAGTCTCAGGTGAGTAATTTGGTAGATTTATTAATACCAGCATACAACGCCATGTTCATTTTGTTCCTTTTTTTGTTTCTGTCATGTATCAGAGATGGCGTTGTATACGGATTTTAATTTTTTGTGATTTTCTTACTTTTCCAATGCGCGAGGAAACTTCTCGAGGCCGAGACGAACAAAAAAAAATTCATCGAAATCAGTCAATCCGTTCTCGAGATATCATCAAAAAAGCCGTTCCATACAAAATGTATGAGAAAATGAATTTTCTTCATAAATTTTTTTTGTGAATTTTTCCCATGTTTTAATAGTTATTCTGCTATTCGGGGCGGAGACAAATCCAACAAATTAAAGATCATAAAAATCGGTCCAGCCGTTCTTGAGTTATAAATGGTGTAACTAACCCGACTTTGTTTTATATATATAGATAGATTTGAATTAAAGCTCAAATTTAAAATAAAAATGAGGCCCGATACCGATTAATACCCAAACCCTCCGATCTAGAATGGCTGAGGGAAGTGATCTATGACCGATCTATGATTAAGAGGCCGTGATAGATATCAAAAAAATTTTGGGAAAAAAAGAACCTCCTTTAAAAAAAGCTCTAAAAAGTATGAAATAATTGAGAAATTAAGCCTACTCAATAAAACCCTTTTTGAAGTCGGCACCATATTTTAAACAGAATTATAGAATTTTGCTCACAAATACAAATTAAATCTTATGTATGGATTGGGTCTAAGTGTAAACTATAAGCAACTTAATATAAATAGTACTAAGTATATAAATTATAAATGCCTATTATAAGTCTGTTAAAATATGGCGCTGACTTCAAAAAAGGGTTTTATTGAGTAGGCTTAATTTATCAATTATTTTATATTTTTAGAGCTTTTTTAAAGGAGGTTCTTTTTTTCCCAAAAAGAAAATTTTCAAGGTTCTTTTTTCCCAGCTCTTTTCCCCTAAAAAATTAGTGCATTTTTAAAAGTGGCTCTTTTTCCTACTTTTATTAAATATTACTATCTTTATATATCCTTTTTGACCCCTTACTTTTTCTCTAAAAATAAAACTCATTGTATATAATTTATATATACTATCTTACAAACAAATATTCTAATAACTCATTTTATTAAATTTAGTTGATTTTATTGGTCAAATTATACTAAAGTTACAGATCACCATCTACAATACTTATTTTATTAAATTTAGATGATTTTATTGGTCAATGTATGCCAAATTTACTGATCACCATCTACAGTAATTCATCTTATTGGATTTGGTTGCTTTTAATAGTCAATCTATGTAAATTTATTGATCGCTATCTAAAATAATTCATTTTTACTAAATTTAGATGAGTTTATTGGTCAAATTATGCAAAAACGATAACCTCTATAATGATTTAAGCTTGTCCCGCTATGAGCTCATACGACTGAATTTTGAACATACCCCCCAGCCATGGGACATATCAAAAGTGCTTCGAAGCTATCGCTTCACCGATTCCGGAATAAAGTTTATCCAGCGATGAATATACTCACAATTGTAATCTATCGCTTCCGAGCCCAATTTTTTATTTATTAAATTAATTGGCAGATAGTTGACCAATACTTACAAAAATAAAATGGGACCTAAGTTAGAGCATCCTCGATTTTTGGAGAAGATGATCATCCTAATTGGTCCAGTATTTTCAGAGTTATGCGCGAACAAACATAAAAAAAAAAAAAAACATACAGGTCGAATTGATAACCTCCTTCTTTTTCAAAATCGGTTAAAATAAAGTAAGGTTTATACTTGGATATAGCTTCAAAAATTCTCGGACGTTGATGAGATTGGCGTCACCCATCTAAGCTGCAGTGCTAAACCGTAGGGTAAAATGTGGGATCCATATTAGGCTAAAAGTAAAAAATAGACTCCCTTGCAGGGAATCGAACCCTGGCCGCCACGGTGAGAGCGTGGAATCCTAGCCACTGGACCACAAGGGATTAAAATTAGTAAAGAGTATAATTATTAAGATTAGGATTATAATTTATAGTCAGCTAAACATTTTAGAATAACTACTGACAAGCTACAAAATTATATCTCTTGTGTTTTTCAATAGTTGAATCATTATATCAATCAAAATATTTCAAATAACCTATAGATATTACGTTCCAATCAAAAAAGAACTTTGATTTAGAAACTGAAGGATTTATCCAAACTGCAAATTGACTATACTATCTATAGGAACAGTTAGCTGCTACTAAGCATTTATAATACAGGCTATTAAGAGTAAACCCAATTGAGAGCAGTTCCATGCTTCAACAACACTGGAAACAGATAAATGACTTTAATTTTACCAATTTCAACTCCTTACCACTAAAGAGATCAGTTTATAACCATTATAAATTCCTCTGCCAGCGCCACTGCAAAACAAAGTGAGAACATGGTTACAAACTAAAATTCCGCAATTAGTATCCCCAAACAAAGAAAAAAATGAATATACCCATAAAACCTGGCCAATCAAACGGTTAGGACAAGGGCAAGCCAAGAGAAAACTGGCTGTTGGCACAGGTGTTTGGACACCCCCAACAATAACTCCAGACTTCTAGGTGACCCTCTGCCTTTGGAAATAAACCTAGGGGAGGGGGAGTGGGTTTTCTATATTGGTGCAGGTGAACAGAATGGATTCAAAGCTTTTTAAGTTATTACTCTCAGCCAGTTGAATAGATACTTCCACCATTTGTAACCTTCATCAAGTACACTCAACATTATTTTATATTTAAGTATGTTAAATATGGGGTTTAATATATAATTTTAATAAAGTAAAAATAAAATAATCCAACACCCTACCATTACCAGGTGCTAGGCTTTAGATTGTGCTGGGGAAGGGAGAGACGTTAATCCAAATCAATGGTGCAGATGGTTGTCAATTTTGACACCTGTGATTAATGGGTTTGAACCCAATTCTGAATCCAATAATGATGGTGATCCTTTCCTGAATCAATTCATAATACTATCCATATTAGCTAAAATTCCCACACTACAATTTGGTCATTTTTAGTAATTCCAAATGTCTGGATTCATTTTTATCAATTTTGGATTCCAAATTTGGGGTTAATTTCAGATTTTGATATTTTCCTTCAACTTATTAACCAAATTTGACTCATTAGATAAAAATTTCTTTTTTTAGTTTAACTCTTGATTTAACCACCTGTTGAGGATGGGAACTAAGACTGTACTATTTTTCTTCTTAAGCTTTTAAAATTTATACAGAGTTTCCTGATTTACCCAATTGTATTCTATAGATTTAGAAACAACAGTGGGCTTGGAAGTAGGTTAGTGGAAGGAGACTAGGATACAGGGAGGTGCGGCAGCTATCCATCTATCATCTGGGATATGCTCTAGGTCATATATATAGTTAAGTGGCAAGGATTTGAGGTTTGCTCCTTTTTTTGACATGAAAGGGTGTACAAACCTGTCTAGCTTAATGCTAGTGCCAAGGGTCTTGCATAAACCTGTAATGGCTAAAGCTCACTACATCACCCAATGCCAAATGGGGCTCAATAAATCTGAGAAAAGCAAAACCAAGGGGTTGGGATGCAAATTGAGCTTTTTGAAGCAAAAATTTGCACAAAATATTGCAAAAATATTTAGAATTCCAATAATGGGATTCTATTGGAATAAAAGCATGTCATTATACCAATTGTTGGGAAATAATCCTGCACAGGGGTGGTCACACTCCAGAGGGTCAACAAAATCTCATACTTTTTTTAAATTTTAAATTTATTGTGGGGAAGGCTGACCATGGGATGGACACTTCTGAATATGACTCAGGACAGATAAACTTAGTACCGGGGGAGGCACCCCAGAGAAGCGATGCTATCTCTTGTTGCCAGTGGGAACGCCACTTATAGGGAGGGGAGGGAACGTGTGAAGGGGCCGTAGCCACTATTGAGCATGTGTGGAAGAAGGGGTCTGATTTGATGAACCAGACTGGGAACCAGGAGGAGACCAGCTGTCGGCGACGCGGTGGGAGGTATCCAAACATCCACACTTGAAAGTGGTCCACCAAATGAGACCAGAATCTGTGGACAGTTTCTGGGAGGTTGGGGGTGGAGCCTGTGATGGCATCTAAGACAACCGTGTGGATGGTCCACATGGCGATTGCAACCACCAGAGCCTGGAGGGAGGGTGGAAGGGAGGAGGCCATTGATAGAGCAAACATATCTCTTGACAGACTGAAGGGATGCGTTTGATCCTGGCCCAGCAGACGTTGAACTTCGCGCCATATCACTTTAGAGGTGGGGCACTTCTCCAGGTGGTGGAACAGCGTTCCATACTGGCCGCACATGATACAGGATGAGTGTAAAGCATTAGAGCGCTCAGCTGTACGATACACCCGCCTCAGGCAGCGCCACACATGGGAGTGGACTTGAGGCTGCAACAGAGGGCGATGTACATATTTCCAGATTGTTTTTTGGGTCTCAATAGAATAAGGGATGTCCATCATGTCCAGGTAGTCCACCCTGGATAGGACATGGGGCCAAATGGGGATCACGCCATCATGGATGGGTAGCCCCTGTACCTCTTGTGTGAACTGAGGAGAGGGGCAGCCTCTTTGGGTTGTATGTCCACTAATATGAATTCTCCACTCTGCGCTCCACATGGAGAGTAGGATTCGTTTGTAGTGGGTTTTTGTCCCGTGAGGACCTGTGGCCGATGTGTGTGATGCGAGGTATTTCATCAGGGAGTGGGGGTTTGATGGATTGTTGAGGCCCAAGGCTTGGGAGAAGTTGGAGCGGGCTGCGTGGGACCAGTGTTGGGATGGGAGTGTAGGAGCGGTGACAGCTGCGATCCAGGTGCCCAGGATCTTGGCAGCATGGGCTTTTAAGTCAAGCAGGCCCATGCCACCATGATGATGAGGGCCAAACATGACCTTTAGCTGCACTGGTGGAGGGCGGCCTGACCAAAGCCATCCTTGCAGCAAGGCATACAAGGATTTGAAGAATCTTGGAGAGAAGGGGATGGTGTGGGCTCCAAACCAGACTTTGGATAGGAGCATAGAGTTGGCTAAAACAACCCTGCCAGTAAGGGAAGTAGGGTGGGCTCTGAGAGAGGCGATTCGCTTTATCACGTTGTCCAGAATTTGGCACTCCATTACTGCTGACGCGTATCCGCCTGCCTCCATCCACACGCCCAGATGGCGCACCAGTCCTATGGTAGGACGTGGCACGAAGGGGAGCACCAGTGGAGCGGTGTGTGTTGAGTTAGTAAGGCGTGGATGTGGGCGAGCAGATGGGCTGGGTTGGGAATTAATTGCTGGGGCCCAGCAGTTCTGAAACTGACCAAGGAGGATGATTTCAGTTTTGGAGGCGTTCAGTGCCGCGTTGCTTACCTGGGAATATTCCTGGATGAGAGCTTCAAGCGCGCGTGCATCTTGATTATTAGACACCCCAACCACACAATCATCTGCAAACGCCAATATCTTGACTGGGGTTTGGCCTGGCACATGGACCCCAATGAGGTGGGCATTCACATTTCGCAGTAGTGGGTCAAGGCTGAAGTTGTATAAGAGTGGGCTGAGGGGGTCCCCTTGTCGCAGGCCCCTTTGAGGGCGGACTACTTCAGTTAGGAAGCCTGGGCCATGCACTGCCATTGTTGCAGATTCCGTGAGCAGCATCACCCAGTTTATGAAGTGGGGGGTAGGCGGAATTGATGGAGGCAGGCCCTTAGGTATTCCCAGTTTACTCTATCATAGGCCTTTTGTTGGTCTAAGAATACAAGTGCCCCAGAGGCTGTGGACTGACATACATTAGCCACAGAGTGCACGTTATCCCAAATCGACCTTCTGGGGATGAAAATGAATTGTTCTGGGGAGATGGTGGCAGATGCTACAGTCCCTAATCAGTTAGCCATGATTTTTGTTAAAATTTTGGTGTCTGTGTTTGTTAGAGAAATGGGGCGCCAGTTGGCTAAGTCAAGCTTAACCCCTTTCTTGAAGAGTGTGACAGTAAAGGCCTCATGTCCTCCTGGTAGGAGGCGCGTTTCCAACAGGCTTTGGTTAAGTGAGGCAAGCAGAAGTGGGGATATATATTTAAAATATTTTTTGTAGAACTCATATGGAATGCCATCTGGGCCTGGGCATTTTTGGTTTGGCGCACCGCAAATAGCTGTCCATAATTTGTTTGGAGTAATTAAATTCATTATTTCTGGGTATCAGAAAATGGTGCAGATATGAGCTCAGTCGAGAAATTCCGCCACTTCAGCCAGCTGAATTGGTTTGGCTCGGTATAACTTGGAGTAATATCTTTGTATTTTGATTGCCACTTCAGCCAGTGTATCCGCAATAGAATTATCTGATCTTCACACCTGTGTGCAGGCCACGCTCTGGCATGGTGCAAAAATTTTTTTATAGAAATATGCGGTGCACTTGTCACCTTTTGTGATGCATGTGGCCCTGTATTGAACACAAACCCAATGTTTGTGTTGCCTTTTGAGTGCGTTGAGGTGGGCGGCTGCCTCCGCCCACTTCCGGCCCCATGCAGGGCTGTATCCTGTAGCTGGAATGTTGGACTCCAAGCGTACCAATTCTGCCAGAGCGCGCGAGATAACTGCTGATGTGGCTCATGAGCATCTGGAGGAGAGATGGTGAGAGTGGAGGATGGTGTCATCTTTGAAAGTTGCCCATGTGGAAATGGGGTCCACACAAAATGGTGCAACAATCTTTTTTGACAAAGTTGCCTCTTCCACCCATGTGGAAAATCCTGGTGACATGAGCTTGGGGGGGTAGATTTTGCACCAATATGGGGCCTTAGCAACTGTGACAGGTAGGTGGTATGTTATCGAGACCAGTCAGTGGTCAGAGAATTCCATTTTCATTATTTTGAAGTGGGAGATGTGGGGTTGGAATTTTGCTGGTGTTAGAATAAGGTCGATGTGGGTCATGGACCTTAATTGGCCATTGTGGATGTGGGGATGCATCATATTTTTGAGCAGCAGGGCATGTCATGGCAGCGCATCCATTAACCCAAGGGTGGCCTTTAGAATGCGTAGTTCAACATGACCCTGTGGGGCGTGGGGTGAGGGAGGCCACCAGTCCGTTGGTGAGGTTAGCCAACAGTTCATGTCGCCGACTAGGAAAGAATCAGGGGGTAGCGGGAGGGATTTGACCAATGAGAAAAATTCCCGACGCTCATGTGCACTGTTTGGGGCATAGATGTTGATGATTGCATGTGCTACATCGGCCCACGAGATGGTCATGACAAGCACTCGGCCATTTAGGAATGTTTCTGAGGATACAAATTTGAAAAAATTATTTTCCAAATTATCACCCCGCAGTGCTTTGACCAAAAGGATAGGGATGGGAGGAGCATTCTTTTCCAAGTTTCCTCGGAACCTCATGGACAGTGGGAATCCTGGATGGCCAGGATATCCACAGGTAAATTGTGTTGTAAAAAACTCAGTTTCCTAGCCCGGGATGGAGAGGCCTTGAGTCCAGCGATATTCAACATCCCTAAAGTGAAGGTTTCCCCCATCACACCTTAGGTGCGAGGGGGTGGGCCCCTGGGCCCACCAGCCTCTTCTAGGTCCCCACGGGCTTTCACAGCAGCATGGGTGTTAGCAGCAATGCTATCAGAGTTTTTGTTGATTTTTGCAGAAAGAGTCACATTGGCTTTGGACTTCACTTTTTGTTTTCCCAACATTGGGCAAATTTTTTGCAGTGCGGATGAGTTTGGTGCACCGTTGAGCGGGTCAAAAAAAATTTTTCAGTTGGGATAGGTCCCAAGTTGGTTTCAACTGGAGCTTGGGTGCAATGATTGGGTGAGATCAAGTCTCCCACTGGATCCTCAGATTGAGTGGCCCACTCGGCATGGGCTTCCCAATCTGATTGGTTGATGGATTCCCAAGTTGCTTCTGCCGCAAAGGTTTCCATGTCCTCCTGGCGTTGTGAGTGTGGGATAGCGGTGGTGGCCTTGGCCATTTCCTTGGCCGCGGCCCTATGGGCCTGCTTAGCCTTCTTCCGTTCTTGCGGGGAGATAGGCTTTACCAATAGGTAGCAGCCTTGTGCTCCCCACGGGAAAGCCTCCTTGGTGCTTGTGGTTGGTTTGTAGTGCACCTCTCCGTTGGCCATGGCTGCTGAGGGGTGCTCTTGGAATGTGACGCCCTCCTTGATGGGGCATGCATGCGCCTTGTGGCTGAACGCGTCACAGTGGGTGCAAATGGGGGGCGCGCTGTCCACAGTCACCCGGAATGGGTGGGTGGTATGCCCTGCAATATCAATAAAAGTGGAGTGCGGGATCTGGGTTAGGTCCTTCACGATCTCCTCAGTTGGGGTCAGAACTGCGATGGCTTTGCCAGTGCACAGGTGTGGCATCAGCATGAAGCATTGCATTTTGAAAGATTGTATTTTGCCATATATGGCAAGACCATCTTTCAGGTGTTGTTCCAAAATGTCATGTTCTACTGTAGTAGGCAAAAAGTCAAATGTGAGGAAAATTTGGTTTGATTTTGTCTATCTGGTGCGTTTGGTTTTGATGACCCATTGCCCTTCAGGGAGGTCAATCACTACATGCACCGCTGCAGCCTCGTCTGCTGCTTTTTTGCTCTCAAAACCTAGGTCCAGCCAACTGCATGACATGGAGTGAGGTGCGACGTACACCGCGGTTGGGAAAATTTTGTATACATCTTCACAAAATTTTTCCCATAAGGCCATTTTTTGGATGTCCAGATACACGCAGACTCCAAATTCCACCGTCAAAAGTGGTTGGGAGTGTGGCGTGTTGATGTACTGGTTGCATCATGCTTGCCATGTGAGTATCTCCGGGGAAATTGTGACCGCCAGTTTTTTAAGATTTTTGTCTATTCCGCCAGATTCTCTGGAGCGTTTTCAAACGTTGGAGGCCATGGGCCTTCCACCTGCTCCTCTTATCTTGCTTGCCCAACTGCTCCCTGACATGGGCGCAGACTAATCTCCTCTGTGAGATTATCAAACTAGATTCAGTCTTGAATTGAATAGGTTACAATAGTGATTGCAACGAGAAAGAAAAGTTGTTTTTCAATCCAGTTATTATTAGTTACCTGGATTGTCTGTTGATGTTTATACAATTAAGTAAGATTATCAGAACGTTAACTTTATGGACCTCTACTTCTAATCATACAACTGAGGATTAAGTTGAGAATTAGCTGTTAGAAGAACAAAATCTCATACTGCACCATCAGATTTAACTTTTCTCATATCATAAACTTTCAAAGAACAACGGAGAGGTTAAGAATTATAAATCAAGGTGGGTCTTGCCTAGCTTTAAGACTTATACTTTAGAAAGTCATGTTAGAGATGCAAATGTCATGATCAATGTCATGAGAGTGTCTGTAACTCATTTGTTCCCTGAGAGATAGTGCGGGATGCACAGCCACACAACCAGGGAACTAGTTATTAGTAAGATTGTAAACAGACACCGCAGAGGGTGCTGGAGCCAAAAGGACCCAGATCAAGGCCGTACAATGCGGTATATAGTAGTTGATAGCAAATATATAACAAAACTTGGTTGGACACCAAAGGGGACTCCATAACCAAGTGGAGATTTGTGCTGGAGTGCCTGGGTGCCTCAATATGGAGGGGACCAGGGCGGCCCAGCGGTGCACCAGATACAATTGATATTTTTGTTAAAATAAAATGGCCAACGTTGTTAGAGACCTCCTTGAAGAGGTCCATGCACAGGTTTGCCTATAGAACCATATTAAAAAATGCAAACTAATGTGATTTTTTTATTTGGAAGTCAACTAACAATGAAAGTTGTCTTATGGAAACATATTTAAATAATGGGGGGGGCAAGTCATCAATTGGTGGAAGTGGTGCAAGCCTAAGCAAACCAATAGGCGCATGCTACCATAATTCAGGGTCTTAAAATTGAAATTGACTAAACTAAACTTATAGATTGTAACTGGACTCAGCCTAATTTGGTGATATTAAAATTGGAACAGGTTTCAAAGCCCATTCCTTGAGCAACCATAACAAACCTTCAGAATTAAGAATGTAGCTGGTGCATTTTAACGATCTGGCTGTAATTCCAGGCCGAGCATCAAACACAAGTTCAGGATCAACCTGGGAACATCTTGCCTGTACCAGCATTGGTCCAGGGTATGTTCAAGGTCATGAAGACCTTTTAACTTAACATTTTTGGCCTCCTGAAGACCATATTTATCCTTACAATCTGTGCCCTCAATTATGTCATGTAGCCATAACAATCTATGTTGTTCTTATTGTGACATCATAATCTCATAAAACATAGATATTGTGGGTAACTGCATAGGTGGTTGGGGGCACTGCAGCACACCAATAGATGGGCAATGTCATGAAAACTGTAAGTCTTGAACAGTAACCCCATTTTCTGGATTGGTATCAATTCCTGTTTTTCTCAAAGAAAGGGTGGAAGCTGGCACTAGTACCTCTCATCTCCCAGGGCGATTAGGCCCATGTGGTGGATGAGAGGTGGGTCACAGCGTACCCCAAGAGGG
>JAKSZP010016634.1:0-24049 GCA_022478985.1 Massospora cicadina | reverse complement strand
TACCCTCCAGGTGACTATACGCCGATTCCAGTCACTTCTTATGGACCACTTCCAAGCCTGGTTTTTTGGATATATACCATCCCATCAAATACAATTAGTTTTATCCTGGGTCACTAGTATGGTTCATCACAACAGACCCCTTCCTTCATACATGCTCAATAGTGGTGCAAGATGCTACTCATGACATCTCTCCACCTTTAATTGGAATTACTGCTTGCAACAGGAGACAGCTTTAGCTCCTCTGGGGTGCCTAGAATTATACTAGTTTTTGATTAGTAATTATATTGGAAGTGTACATTTCATGGTCATCCTTCCCCAAATAAGAATTATAAGATGCCTGTTTTGAGAAATTAAAATAATATACTAAACCCAGCATGTTTACATTTATAAAATTTGGCATGTATATGCAGCTTTGGTGGCAGAATATCAAGCATATATTTATTTAGCCGAGGTAAGCCAACCAGGGGACGGAAATTACCAAACTAAAACTAAAATCATAATAAAAAAATAATGATTCAAACGAAACGCCAAAAATGGATGGATCAATTGAATCGTACCTAACAAAATATCCAACCAGGTGGGCAGCGAATACTGCTATCCCTCAAGGGTGGATGGGGAGGGGGATCAGGAGGTTCATATTCAGCTGCATCCATCTCATTCCAGAGTAGGGTGCGTGTTAAGGCAGATAGTAAGGGTGTGGGGGCATTGGCGGCATGGGATTCAATATCCTTAATGACTGGAACTTCCAAATAGTTGCCAGCCATCATTATACCAATGATGTATTTGACCAAAGTGTCTTCAGCTTTGAGGCGGGCGACTGGGAATTTACCAAATGTGGCAATGTTGGTTCAGTTTATTTTTGCTTTCAGATTCCGTGCTACTGTTACCACGTTCTGGATGGCTTCAGTGATGATCTTGTGTAAAGTTTTCATGTTGATCTTACTTTGTGGAGTAAGATTTATGGGGATGACAGGAGGTGGAATTCCTCCTGCAAGCGCAGCCACAGATCTGGCAGCAGCTTTGCAAAGTGAATGGCAATCTGGTGTGGCGGCTGCTTCTACTGCAAGCTGGTGGTTGCAGTAGAATGGTTTGGCGTTTGGTTGTGGGATATACTTCTGAGGTGGGAATTTTTCATCCCATTCTGCATTACAGAGCCGCTCAAGTTGCAGCATTGGTTCTTCAATGACGTTGCCTGATTCATCGATTTTATCCGTTAATTCCCATGAATTTTGGTTGAATTGGATTGGGAAATCAGCGCATGGTTGAGGTTTGTTCAATTTGTTTATGGATGCATGGGATTGAACTGGGATCCAAACTGATGTTTAGTTAGATGAATTATTTGTGGCATTGGGGCAAGGTGGGTGCTGATTGGTGGCTGCAGGTGCAGCTGCAGCATCAGGCATTTGAGGAGGGGAAGGTAGGATTGTACCTCATGTCAGAGTTGGCGCGGGGTGGGCAGCGGATTGGTGGGCATTGGGCAAACGTTTGGCATTGGTGGAAGTTTCTGAGTATGGGCATTTACATTTCAAGTAATCTAACTCAAATCAGGATGGGCAAATCGTCCATCCGCCCTCACGCGGGCCCAGAACGGATGGTTGGGGGCAGATGGGATAGTGGCACAAGTGGGATTTTCTAAAGAAATTTTTGTAAATTCAGGGCTGATCATGGCATACACCCAAGGCCCAGCGAGGCGTGTGGCCCCATTTGGGACCACAAATTGCAAGATGGGGTTGGCGCCGTAGGCTGCCAAACCTTCCATCAGCTCCTGGTGGAGCACTTTGGGGGAGGTGGGTGGGCAAACCAGCAGACTGGACCACTAAGGTGGTGTCCATTGGGAGCTGGGTCTGAGTTGTTAGGAGGGAAATATTATTAAAAATTAACAGCACCGTTGCTGCAGTGGGTGCATCAGCTTCACAGGGGAAGCGAGAAAAAAGTACCCTTATAGGGGCGGAAGTCTATAAAACAGGCTGGTGTCATCACTGCCTGAGCCATTTTGATGATTGTTTGGTCATCATAGGGGAAGAATTTCCCATATTTGACCCTAAGGCTGAAATGCATGTTGCTCTGGGGGAGCACCAGGGGCAGCAGGGCACCGCTTGGGTTCAGGCGAGATGGGCACTGAGATCCTTGGGAGGAACGAATAATCTTAAGGGTTTGGAATGACTGGGCGAGCCAGTCCAAGCGCGTTTTCCTGTTGGACGGAAAATGGAGGGGGGAGTTTTGCCACTGCCCCATGCTGGGACAGTCGGTGGGGGACCCATTGACATTGGAGCAAGACTTCAGTGTGCAATTAAGTGTTTGCTTTTAATTTACCAAAATTAAAATGCTCGTAAAGTTATGCTGAGCAGACAAATATCAAGCATATAAAGAATCTGAAAATTCAATACTAGCAATAAAATACTCAAAAATATATACATTTATATAAAAAATTAATTTAAGTCAGCCTTGAGATCAATATAATATGTTGAGTATTTTGAGCCAGTACATATTTCAAATATGTGTCAAACAAAACCTGCACTAGAGTGGAAGTTGGATTTACTATGCTTGGCTAGCCTTCCCTAAATCTATGTATTTTATCATATAAAAAATATTTATAATAAAAATCCTTGATATTTGAAATTTGGTATGCATATACATCTTGGTCGTTATGCTCTCAAAAAGGTAAGGGGCATCTAACTTTAATTTGTGACTAAAAATTTATAATAAAGCTACTTTTATTTCTTGTTGCAATTACTTATTGCAACTGATTCAATTCAAAACTGGTAAGTTTGATAATCTATATAAGGAGATGAGTGTGCATTCAATGCCTGGTAAAGGGTTGGGCAAGCTTGGTGAAGGGAACAGGGTTTGGTTTTTGCAATATACAAAGCTAGAAAATGCCCAGTGACACCAAAGCCAATATAAAAATAAGAAAACAGCGTTGAGTATCTTATTGGAGATTTTAGCATGGCAAGCGAAGTGCAACCAGTACATCAAAGCTCCGCACACTCAGTCCCTGTCATTAGTGGAGCATGGGATTTGAGTTTATTGGGATACTAGCCAATTTACTTGTGCTTCGCTACAGTATCTATATAATTTCAGATATTCAAATTTATTAATTTAGATTTTATATTTAGATAAACAAACCACTCAGCCAAATCTAATTGCTCAATCAAACTAACAAAAAACCACCAACCACTCAGGTAAACCTAACTGAACTTATCAAAACAGCCAATAACTAATCACCCATCAAAGTCTAACTGTGTCCCATCAATTTATAAAAAAGCCATCAACCTCTCAGCCAAACAAAAAAAGCCTATCAAAATAATCAAATAACACCAAACTGCAACCCAAAACATCTCTATACTTAAAAATCATATTGTATGTGACATATCTTCTAAACTACTAAATTAACTTCTACTTAACTTGCCAAAAGTATTTAATTGGGTGAACCAAATTAGGCAGGGCTTTAATATATATAGACCTAACATCCAAATACCCGTGCTTTGCTATGGTATTTAGTTTATCAGATGATAAGCTCACATTGTAGCCTATAGGCTGTGCCAGCGCTACTCTCAAGCCACTTGGACTAACAGTTT
Organism: Massospora cicadina; assembly: GCA_022478985.1. Taxonomy (NCBI): domain Eukaryota; kingdom Fungi; phylum Entomophthoromycota; class Entomophthoromycetes; order Entomophthorales; family Entomophthoraceae; genus Massospora; species Massospora cicadina. Next base: position 20,471 of record JAKSZP010016634.1, on the reverse strand, counting down.
TGCTGTTGCCCTTGTGGCTGGTGAGCTGATAGATAAGCAGAATGATACTTTTTTTAAAAAAGTTTAAGCAAATCCTAGTTGATAACAATTTAACACAGATTTGTTTGTGGGATTAAAGTTTACCAGATGATCCTAATCAATTATTTTTAAATTAGTAGATGGCTATAGATAAAAACTTTTCTTTCTCGTTGCAAACACTTTTGCAACCCATTCAATTCAAGACTAAATCTAGTTTGATAATCTCATAGAGGGGATTAGTCTGCGCCCATGTCTGGGAGCAGTTGGGCAAGCAAGGCAAGAGGAGCAGGCGGAAGGCCCGCGGCCTCTAACGTTCAAAAACACCCCGGAGAATCTGGTGGAATAGAAAAAAATCTAAAAAACTGGCGGTCACAATTTCCCCAGAGATACTCGCATGGCAAGCACGATGCAACCAGTACATCAACATGCCACATTCCCAGCCACTTTCGTCGGTGGAATTTGGAGTCCGTGTGTATCTGGACATCCAAAAAATGGCCCTATGGGAAAAATTTTGTGAATATGTACACAAAATTTTCCTGACCGCGGTGTACGTTGCACCTCACTCCATGTCACGCGGTTGGCTGGACCTAGGTTTCAAAAGCAAAATAGCAGCAGATGAGGCTGCAGTGGTGCGCATAGTGGTTGACCTCCCCAAAGGGCAATGGGTCATCGAAACTAAATGCACCAGATGGACAAAATCAAACCAAATTTTCCTCAAAATTGACTTTTTGCCTACTATGGCAAAACGTGACATTTTGGAGCAACACCTGAAAGATGGTCTCGCCATATATGGCGAAATACAATCTTTTGAAATGCAACATTTCACACTGATGCCACACCTGTGCACCGGCAAAGCCATCACAGTTCTGACCCCAACTGAGGAGATCACGAAGGACCTAACCCAGATCCCACACTCCACCTTTATTGATATTGCAGGGCACACCACCCACCCATTCTGGGTAACCGTGGACAGCGCGCCCCCATTTGCACCCACTGTGACACATTCAGCCATAAGGCACACGCGTGCCCCATCAAAGAGGGCGTCACATTCCAAGAGCACCCCTCAGCGGCCATGGCCAGCAGAGAGGCGCACTACAAACCAACTGCAAGCACCAAGGAGGCTTTCCCGTGGGGAGCACAAGGCTGCTACCTATTGGTAAAGCCCATCTCCCCGCAGGAGCAGAAGAAGGCCAAGCAGGCCCATAGGACCACGGCCAAGGAAGCGGCCAAGGTCACCACCACCATTCCACACTCACAACACCAGGAGGACATGGAGACCTTCGCAGCGGAAGCAACTTGGGAATCCATCACCCAATCAGATTGGGAGGCCCATGCTGAATGGGCCACTCAATCTGAGGATCCGATGGGAGATTCAATCTCACCCAATTGCTGCACCCAAGCCCCGGTCAAGACTGACTTGGGACCTATCCCAACTGAAAAAAAAAATTTTGCCCCACTCGACGGTGCACCAAACTTATCCGCACCGCAAAAAATTTGTCCGACGTCAGGAAAACAAAAAGTGAAGGCCAAAGCCAACGTGACTCTTTCCACAAAAATTAACAAAAACCCCGATAGCGTTGCTGCTAATACCCACGCTGCTGTGAAAGCCCTGGGGACCTGGAAGAGGCTGGTGGGCCAGGGGCCCACCCCTCACCTAAGGTGCGATGGGGGAAACCTTCACTCTAGGGATGCTGAATATCACCGGACTCAAGGCCTCCCCATCCCAGGCTAGAAAACTGAGTTTTTTACAAAACAATTTACCCGTGGATATCCTGGCCATCCAGGAAACCCACTGTCCACAAGGTTCTGAGGAAGCTTGGAAAACAATGCTCCTACCATCCTATCCTTTTGGTCGAAGCACTGTGGGGTGCTAATTCAGAAAAACAATTTTTTCAAATTTATATCTTCAGAAACATTCCTAAATGACCAAGTGCTCGTTGTCACCTTCTCATGGGCTGATGTTGCACACACAATCGTCAACATTTACGCCCCAAACGGTGCACAAGAGCATCAGGAATTTTTCTCATTAGTCAAATCCCTCTCGCTACCCCCTGATTCTTTCCTAATTGGTGACATGAACTGTTGGCTAACCTCACCAATGGACCAATGGCCACCCTCACCCCACGCCCCACAGGGCCACGTAGAACTACGCGTTCTAAAAGCCACCCTTGGGTTAATGGATGCGCTGCCGCAGCATGCCCCACTGCTCAAAAACATGACGCATCCCCACGTCCACAACAGCCAATTAAGGTCCATGACCTGCATCGACCTTATTCTAGCGCCGGCGTGAAATTCCAACCCCACATCTCCCACTTCAAAACAACAAAAATGGAATTCTCCAACCACCGACTGGTCTCGATAACATACCACTTACCTGTCACAGTTGCAAAGGCCCCACATTGGTGCAAAATCGCCCCCCAGAGCTCGCGTCACCAGGATTTTCCATGTGGGTGGAAGAGGCAACTTTGGCAAAATCGTTTGTTGCACCATTTTGCATGGACCCCATTTCCACATGGGCAACTTTCAAAAGACACCATCCGCCACTATCGCCATCTCTCATCCAGATGCTCACGAGCCACATTGGCGGTTATATCGCGCATGCTGGCAGAATTGGCCCACTTGGAGTCCAACATTCCAGCCTCAGGATATAGCCCTGCATGGGGCCAGAAGTGGGCGGAGGCAGCAGCCCACCTCAACGCACTTGAAAGGCAACACAAACATCAGGTTTGTATCCAATACAGGGCCACACGCATCACTAAAGGTGACAAGTGCACCGCATACTTCTTCAAAATTTTTTTGCACCATGCCAGAGTGTGTCCTGCACACAGGTGCAAAGATCAGATAATTCTATTGTGGACACACTGGCCAAAGTGGCAATCAAAATGCAAAGATATTACTCCGAGCTATACTGAGCCAAACCAATTCAGCTGGCCAAAATGGTGGAATTTCTCGACAGAGCTCATATCCACACCATTTTCTGATACCTGGAAATAATGAATTTAATTACTCCAAACGAATTATGGACTACCATTTGTGGTGCGCCAAACTGAAAATGCCCAGGCCCAGATGGCATTCCATATGAGTTCTACAAAAAATATTTTAAATATATATCCCCATTGCTGCTAGCCTCACTCAACCAAAGCCTGTTGGAAACGCGCCTCCTACCAGGAGGACATGAGGCCTTTACGGTCACACTCTTCAAGAAAGGGGATAGGCTAAACTTAGCCAACTGGCGCCCCATTTCTCTAACAAACACAGACACCAAAATTTTAACAAAAATCATGGCTAACCATTTAGGGACTGTAGCATCTGCCACCATCTCTCCAGAACAATTTGGTTTCATCCCCAGAAGGTCAATTTGGGATAACGTGCACTCTGTGGCTAATGTGTGTCAGTCCACAGCCTCTGGGGCACTTGTATTCTTGGACCAACAAAAGGCCTATGATAGAGTAAACTGGGAATACCTTAGGGCCTGCCTCCAACAATTCCGCCTACCTCCCCGCTTCATTAACTGGGTGATGCTGCTCACGGAATCTGCAACAATGGCAGTGCGCGGCCCAGGTTTCCTAACGGAAGTAGTCCGTCCTCAAAGGGGCCTGTGACAAGGGGACCCCCTGAGCCCACTCTTATACAACTTCAGCCTTGACCCACTACTGCGAAATGTGAATGCCCAACTCACTAGGGTCCATTTGCCAGGCCAAACCCCAGTCAAGATGATGGCATTTGCAGATGATTGCGTGGTGGGGGTGTCTAATAATAAAGATGCACGCGCGCTTGAAGCCCTCATCCAGGAATATTACCGGGTAAGCAACGCGGCACTGAACGCCTTCAAAACCGAAATCATCCTCCTTGGTCAGTTTCAGAACTGCTGGGCCCCAGCAAGTAGTTCCCAACCCGGCCCATCTGCTCGCCCACGTCCAAGCCTTACTAACTCAAAATACACCGCTCCACTGGTGCTCCCCTTTGTGCCACGACCTACCATAGGACCAGTACGCCATCTGGGCGTGTGGTTGGAGGCAGGTGGATACGCGTCAGCCGTAATGGAGTGCCATATACTGGACAACATGATGAAGCGAATCGCCTCTTTCAGAGCCCACCCTACTACCCTCACTGGCAGGGTTGTTCTTGCAACTCTATGCTCCTATCCAAAGTCTGGTTTGGAGCCCACGCCATCCCCTTCTCCCCAAGCTTCTTCAAATCCCTGTATGCTTTGCTACAAGGTTGGCTTTGGTCAGGCCGCCCTCCACCAGTACGGCTAGAGTTCATGTTTGGCCCTCATCATCATGGTGGCATGGGCCTACTTGACTTCAAAGCCTATGCCGCCAAGATCCTGGGCACCTGGATTGCGGCCGTCACTGCTCCTACACTCCCATCCCAACACTGGTCCCGCGCGGCCCACTCCAACTTCTCCCAAGCCTTGGGCCTCAACAATCCATCAAACCCCCACTCCCTGATGAAATACCTCGCATCACACACATCAGCCACAGGTCCTCACGGGACAAAAACCCACTACAAACGAATCCTACTCTCCATACGAAGCGCAGAGTGGAGAATTCGTATTAGTGGTCATACAACCCGAAGAGGCCGCCCCTCTCCTCAGTTTACACAAGAGGTACAGGGGCTACCCATCCATGATGGCGTGATCCCCATTCGACCCCAAGTCCTATCCAGGGTGGACTACCTGGACATGATGGACATCCCTTATTCCACTGAGACCCAAAAGACTATCTGGAAATACGCACACCATCCTCTGTTGCAGCCTCAAGTCCGCTCTCATGTGTGGCTCTGCCTGAGGCAGGTGTATCGTACAGCTGAGCACTCTAATGCTTTACACTCATCCTGTGTCGTGTGTGGCCAGTATGGAACGCTGTTTCACCGCCTGGAGAAGTGCCCCACCTCTAAAGTAATATAACGCGAAGTCCAACGTCTGCTAGGCCAGGATCAAACACATCCCTTCAGTCTGTCAAGAGATATGTTTGCTTCATCAATGGCCTCCCCCTCCCACCCTCCCTTCATGCTCTGGTGGTTGCAATCGCCATGTGGACTATCCACACGATTGTCTTGGATGCCATCGCTGGATCCATCCCCACCTTCCCTGAAGCTGTCCACAGATTCCGGTCTCATTTGGTAGATCACTTTCAAGCGTGGATGTTTGGATATCTCCCACCACGTCGCCGACATCTGGTCTCCTCCTGGTTCCCAGTCTGGTTCATCAAATCAGACCCCTTCCTCCACACGTGCTCAATAGTGGCTACGCCCCCTACACACGTTCCCTCCCCCTTCCCATAAGTGGCGTTCCCGCTGGCAACAAGAGATAGCATCGCTTCTCTGGGGTGCCTCCCCTGGTACTAAGTTTTGTCTCATCTGAGTCATATTCGGAAGTGTCCATCCCATGGTCGTCCTTCCCCGCAATAAATTTAAATTAGATGGCTATAGATAAAATTAAGAAATCAAATTTTATTGAAATTATATTAAATTACAAGCCACAACCACTCAGCCAAACCCATTAAACCTATTGGATTAACAAAACATTAATCGTTTACCTGAAACCATTGACTATCAAATCAACCTAAATGCACCAACCACTAAGCCAAAACTAACTGTTGAATTTTTAAATCAAGCAACAGCCAAAAACCATTAACTTTTTATCTAAACCAATAAATAATCAAATAAACCAATCACTTACTGCTTTATTAAAACCGTTAAGCTTATTAATCAACCCAAATCCACCAACTGCTTGCAAAAACCACTTAAACTATTGAATCAACCAAATATCAAACTTCTCAGCCATAACCATATACTGATTTCCATCAAAAACACATAAGATTTTCACTTGTTGCTAATAAACTTTTTATTATACTATGAAAAATAAAAAATCTTTCTTATTGCACATCTAAAGTATTTATTGAATATTTATGCAAAGTTTCACCTTTCTAGACCTTGTCATTGTTGATATACAGTGATGAGTGAGTGAGTGGGCTTTCACAATTATATATATATAATTTAACGTCAATTAGGAGAAAGTTGTGGTGATGTGCACAAATATTTCCAAGCCATTGTGTATGTTGCACAACTTTCATGACCTGGGGTTGGTTGGACCTATGGTTTGAAACAGCGCAAGCAGCAGACGCTGCTGCACAGGTGCATATAGTGGTTGATCTCCAAGATGGTCAACGGGTCATTAAAACAAATTGCATACGTTTGACCTAATCTAACCAGTTTTTTGTCACTTTTGACTTTCTTGCAACAAAGGTGAGATGTGACATCCTAGAGCACCATCTCTCAGATGGGCTTAAAATTATGAGGAACTACACACTTTTAAAATGCAGCACTTCTAACTTATGCTGGAGATTAGCACAGGCAAAGCAACTGCAGTGATCACCTCAACTGTGGTCAGCGTAGAAGATTTAACTCATTTATACACACCACAGCTATTAATAATGAAGGCAGGACTCCCAACCATCTCACGTTATGGTGGATAGCACACCCCCTATCTGCAGCTCTTGTAATGCTTTTGGTTCATAAAGCACACACCTCCACTTCCAGAGAGGGCACCATTCAGTACGAAATTCTCCTAGATGCATTGGGTAGTGACAACTCCCATTATGAGCCTGCCATTGACACCAGTGCCGCCTTTTCCAAGGGGTGCAAAGGGGTTTATATTCAGGTTAAACCTGTGTCCCCACAAGTGCATAAGTAGCCAAACAGGACAAAATGCTGTAGCCAAGGCAGCGGCTATGGCATTCTCCGTGATCCCACCTGCCCAGAACCAGTCTGACATTAAGTCATTCACAGCCAAAGTGGCTTTATATTTTGTTCACCAATCAAATTGGGCCCTCAACCTGCAGACCAGGTGTTTGAGTCAGGTTCACCCAGCAAGTTTACTACACTTCAAATGAAATTGAGTCTCTCCATCCAACCTCTATTAAAATTTTGTTGACCTCCAATGGTGCACTATAGGAGCACCTCAATGCGAAAAATGGTAAAAGTCAAAACCCAAATCTGATAAATCTACCAAAAAAGTTGTAATTGTCCCCTAAGTTTAAATATGATTTAGTTTCTGCTTGCACACAATCTGCCATTGCGCATGCTGAAAAAGTGGCACAGGAAGGGCAAGGGTACCCTTCCCATAGCATCTAAGGTGAAATGGTGGTTTCCTTCACAATAGGGACAATGAACAACGCTGGATTCTAGGCTCTCCATCCCTGGATAGAAAACTGAGTTTTTAAAAAAACAATTTACCTGTGGACATCCTGATAATCCAGGAATCCCGCTGTCCACACAGGGCCAAGGACACATGGGCAACTATGCTCCTCCCCTCCCTTTCTTTTTGGTCATCACACTGTGGGGTGCTTATATAATAATTTGTAGTTTCAAATTTTTATCTAAACAAACATATCTCAATGGTCATGTCCTGTCATGTCCTATTCATGAGATGATGAAGTGCATGTTATAGGTAATTTATATGCCCCGACCTGTTTATGGGCTCACTGTGATTTCCTCTTAGCCATAGCTTCCCTTCCGCTCATTCCAGATACTTTTATGGTGGGCGACCTGAACTGGTGGACCAACATGGCCACTGATCGCTACCCTTCAGCGCTTACTCCCCCCCACAGATGTACACCAAACTCTGCATCCTAAAAGCCACCTTAGGGCTTTTCTGATACCCTCCCCATGCATGCGCCATTGCTATCCAACTTGTCACGTCCACATGTGCATAACAGTCTGCTGATATCTATGTCCCGCATTGACTTCATTTTTTGCCCTGTTGAAACATTGCCCCCAGATCATGCACTTCACAACAGCAAAAATTGATTTTTCCAATTACAGGATGGTGTCAGTATCCCTACTTTTTCAAGCCTGGTGGCATAGGAGCGAAAAGGTGAAAACGTCGCAAGGCTGAAATAACATCGCCCATGGTTTCATTATGGGTGGACACCTAAACTTTGGCACTGAAGTTTGCCACACTGTTCTGTGATGATTCACATTCTACCTGGTCAGACTTCAATTCAAACACCATCCTTCAAAAAAACCACATCTTTTTGCTGTGCTCTCAGGATGCCTCAGCAGTCATTAAGTGCACACTAGTAGAAGTGGACTACCTGGATTCTAATGTCCCACCGGCAGGGTACAGCCCAACTTGGGGTCGTAAGTGGGCAGAAGTGTCTGCTATCTCAAAGCGCTGATTAGACAACACAAACATTGTGTTTGTGCTCAGTATAAGGCAAAAAATATAACATCAAGAATTACATTATCCACCTACTTTTATATGAAAACTCTTTGCCCATGACAGAGCTTGGCCTGCATACAGGTGAGGCAGCTGGAAAACTCTATTGCTAAAAAAACCAGCTGACGCAACAGTCAAAGTTCAAAACTTAAATACTAAGTTTTATAAAGTCTGATCCAGTCAAACCTGCAAAAATTGATGAGTTTCTTGATGGCGCACCTATCTGCACTGTTTTTTAATACTTGGAGTTAATGAATTATATCACTAGTGATGAGCTCTGGTATGCTGTTTGTGGTGCACCAAACAGGAAGTGCCCAGGAACAGATGGGATTCCATATCAGTTCTAAAAAATATAATTTAATTGTTTCTCCTCACTAATGCTTGCTCAATGAACAAAGGTCTTTTAGACACGCGCCTTCTTCCTGGGGGCCAGGAGGCCTATATGATAACGTTGTATAAGAAGGGGGTAAGCTGAACTTGGTGAACTGGCGCCCCATCTCACATACTAATACAGATACTAAGCTATTTACTAAAGTTATGGCCTCCCGCCTAGAGGAAGTTGCCTCTGAATTTATTTTACTCTGAGCATTTCAGTTTTATCTCCAAATGGTCAATATGGGACAACATTTACACCATGGCCAATGTCTACCAATCTTTGCTACTGGGGAACTTGTTTTCTTAGACCAGCAGAAGGCTTAGATAGGGTAAACTGGGATTACCTCAAAGTCTGCCTTCACAAGTTTCACCTCCTCCATCATTCTAATAATTGGGTGATGCTGTTCAAGGAGTCTGCCACAATGGCAGTGCGTGGCCCTGGCTTACTCACTGAAGTGGTTCACCCTCAAAGGGGTCCCCCGCCAAGGGAACCCTTTAAGTCCACTCTTATATAAATTCAGCCTTGACCCACTTTTATGCAGTGTGAATTCACGCCTTGCTGGTGTCCATGTGCAAGGCCAAGAAACTGTTAGAAACTGCTGTCATTCTCTAACAACTGTGTGGTTGGGGTGTCAGACAACCAGGATGCTCGCGCACTAAAGGCAACTAATCTGGGGTTTTTTCAGGATCATTAACACCGCCCATAATGACTCCAAAACCTAAATAATACTCCTCAGCCAATACTAAGCCAGTTGGTCATTGGCGCCCTTTAATCAGACTGCTCTGGCTGCTTAGTCTCTGGCTCACTTGCTCTGGCCACCTCATTCCGCCCCTCTTGTACTCCCTTTTGCTTCAAGACCCGCAGCTGTTCTGGTGCACCATTTGGGAGTGTGGCTGGAGGTTGGAGGGTACGCTCCGTTGGTAATGGAGTACCACATCCAGATAATGTCACAAAGAGCATCGCCACCCTCAGAGCCCACCTGACTACCCTCAAAGGACAAGTTGTGCTTGCCAACTCTCTGCTCCTGTCCAAAATCTGATTTGTGGCCCGTGCTATCGCCTTTTCCCTATCTTTTTTCATCTCTTTATATGCCCTCCTATAAGGATAGCTTTGGTTAGGCCACCCTACCCAAGTGCATCTGGATGTCATGTTTGGCCCTCTCCATGGTGATGATATGGGCTTACTCGACTATGAGGCCCATGCCACCAAAATACTTGGGACCTGGATAGCTGCAGTCACCAGCCCCACACTCTATACCAATACTTGTCATGTGCACCTGCTTCAATTTTTCCCACATCCTTTGCCTCCGCAATCCTGACCACCACCATTTTCTGCTTAACTATCTGGCCTCTTGTCCTTCTGCCGTGGGCCCACAAGGGACGCAGCCCCACTTTAAACAATTTTTCTCTCTATGTGGAGCGCTAAGTGGAGAATCAGCATCAGTGGCCACACTGACCAGAGAGGTCGCCCTACTCCCCGTTTTTAAGCAAAAAGTCCGTGGGAAGACAATTTTTAACAACCTTATACCCTAGTTTTCCCCATCATTTCCTATGTAGACTACCTTAACAAGACTTGAAATCCTATACTCTCTGGAGACCAAAAGACATTTGGTGGTACACATACCATCCTCTGTACAACCCCATATTCACGCCCATGTGTTAGATGCCTAAGAAAGGTGTACCGCACTGCTGAGCAGTCAAATGCTTCTCATTCTTCATGCATTCTATGCGGTCAATATGGAACATTAGTCCATTACGTGGAAGATTGCCCGCCATCACAGGCGATCTGGCAGGATGTTATGAATCTTTTTTTTCCAGGATCAAGTACAGACTTTCATCCCATCTAAAAACATCTTTTCCTTTTCCATGACTTCCCCTATTTACCCTACTTTATGCGCCTTGTGTTGCAATTTCGTTATGGACAATCCACAATATTGTCCTTGCCGCTCTTTCTGACACCACACTAACCCTCCATGAAGCTGTGCATTGCTTCCACTCTCACCTTATGGATCACTTCCAAGCTTGGTTGTTTGGCCATCTGCCATCCTGCCACCGCTGTTTGTCATCATCCTAGTTGCTCATCTGGTTCCTCTCATCAGAACCTTCCCTTCATTTGTGCTCATTTTTGGCCCAGGCCTCTTCCGCTGCTCTCCCTCTTCCTTCCGCTGGCAGTCCTGCTGGCAATAGGAGGTATCTTTAGCTCCTCTGGAGCGCCCTTATCGATTCTTGGTGTTATGTTGTTAGTGCTTATTGGAAGTGTCCGTCCATTGGTCAACCTTCCCCAAATAAAATTAGAAAAATTAAAAATTCTAATAAAGCTGTGACTTTATATTAATAGAAGCAAGTGTATGCATACATGTGCACGTTGATTGGCCTTAATTACATTACAAAGAGCTTTAAAATTTTACAAAGGTGAAGAAGGAGGTCTATGTGCACCTCTAAGCTGGTTTTTAAATTTTAATTGTATAAAGACTTTATATATTAGATTTGTAGATTTTATATGATTTTTATTGGTAATTGCTATATTGTTGTGGCTGAGTATTTTGATAATCAGCTGATTCAATACTTTTTATGGGTTTTCCAAGTGATTGGGGTTTTTGTAAACTAATAGGTTTAATTGGGTTTGGGTAATTAATTAGTAGTTTTGGCTGAATTGGTAGGTTTTATTACTTCCTATACTTATTGATGACCAACTATCAATATAAAAACTATTATATTCTATATGTATCATCTGGTAAACTTAAACCATTAAGAAACGCTGGATAAATGACCCATTAATAAACAAAGCTAAGAATAATCGATAAAAGAAGATCTTAGTTTTAAACTAGCCTAATAAAATTTGACCTCTGAGCCTCATGATTTAATAGTAAAGATTATTAATTTATAAAGTCATGCCTAATAAAAAATAGGTAGATCATCTATCAATTTATATTATAACTAGCAGTTAAATTATTAATATAAGCAAAGCCATGATGCATGCCTTTATTTTTTTATTTATTCAGGGCAAGCTGGACATAGGATAGACATTACCAAAAGTGAGAAAGAAAGAAAGCATCAACATGAAACCAGAGAAGGGACAACTCCATCAAAGAAAGTTTTCACCTCCAGATTGGGACTCGGATTTTTTTGGATACATCATGAGTAAGTTTTTCGTTTTTTTAGACCTACAAACCGCCAATAAATCCCTTGGCTGGCACCCTAATCAACGTGCAAAGGGCGAGAATCAAACCTGCAACCCTCAGGTTGGTAGCAGTATGCCCTAACGACTTGCCTTCTACCACCATCCTGGTAGTATATGTATTCTTATTGTGGGAGATTTTCCTTTATAATCATATATCTTTAATATATGAATATCGTTTATATTTCTCAATTTTTTCGTTATATTATTTCTTTAGATTCAATACTTTAAATAGTCGCTATAGACCCTTCACATTATGACAATTAGAGATAGTTTTGATAATATAATGCCTTTTGTTGACTTGGCAATAGCTTTAAGAGGTCTTCCCAAAGTTCATCCTCTTAAGACTGGCAATAAATCCCCCTAATGTTTTAGTAGGTAATTTGGTGTATTGCAAAATTATTTAGTCACCATTGGGTTGACTGCAATGGGAGTTAATGTAACTGTTGTGATTCCAATATGACTGGATGATAAGCCACAAGTCAATATGGCAGAATGTATGGAATCTGCTGGAAACGAACCAGTACTGGTAATTTAAGCGCTTCAAAATGAGGCATTTGGAAAATTGAGAGGATTTATGCTTAGATTCAATACAAATAAAAGTAAGTCAAAAAGGAAAGAAGAATAGAAGAGTAAAAAGCCAAGGACACATCCAGCTGAGGAACTAAGGTATAAAGAGTCTGATGGAAGATAAAAGGAGAGGGCTTTTAGAAGAAAAAGAGCGCGCAGATATGTCTGAGATTAATATTAAAATAAAGGTCTGAATCAGGGGTGATAGCTCCATACATATTATATTAAGTAAGGTTATAATTGGCGATCCTTATATTTTAAAATTTGGTTGCTCAGTGGCTCATACCATGTGTAAAACCAACTTGCGGAATTGAGCTCAAACACTGAGAATTAACAGTGGTGCTCACTACAGGGGGCCCACTAAGCAACTACAGTTGAAAATAACCAGAAAGCCTATCACTCTACAATGAGGAGTACTCCTCTGTTCTGATAGCAACCCTGCTCACAGTATATAATAGAAGAAGTTCTTTTATGAATACAAGCTGTGGAACAGCAACTGAATGAAGAAAGGGGAGTCCACCAGAAATTGCAACAAAAATACGATACACTACAACAGTTGATCAACAAACAGTTCCAGAGCAAAGCGAATTTGTTCATATTGAGAAATTACCTCATTTCAGTCATGACGGGAACCTACACGGTTACTTTAAACGGTTTGAATTCGCTGTGGAAGGAGCTACAGATCAACAAAAAGTGAAATTGTTGCTGTCCACTTTGGATATGGAAAGCGCTGATCAGGTGACCTGCTATCTTCCCAACAACTCAGTATCTTTTTTTATTTAACCAAGGCAAGCCAACCATGGGACAGGCATTACCAAAAGAAAGAAATGACATGAAACCTGAACAGGGTCAACTCCATTGAAGAAAGTTTTTCCACCTCCAGATCGGGACTCAAATTTTTCTGGTTACATCATGGGTAAGGTTTTTGTGTTATTAGACCTACTGACTGCCAATAGCTTCCTTTAGTTGGCACCCCGATTGATGTGTGAAGGGCGGGAATTGAACCTGCAACCTTCAGGTTGGTAGCCATACACCCTTACTGACTTGCCTTCCACCCCCTAACAACTCAGTATCTTATGCACAAGTAAAAGCAATTATCATCTGGATGTTTGGGGGTGCTACCAAGATGTGTCAACAAAAAGCCAACTTTATGACTATACAGTTTGACCAAAACGAAACTCTGTCAGAATTTGCTGAGTAGTTTTCAGTGGAAGCACACGTTCTGCTTGGGGCCAATATTTAACCACTGAAGATGTAAGTATAACAATGACAGCAGCTGTCAAACCATATTGTGAACTATATAACGCGATGTCCCATGTTTTGGATGGGGATACCAGACTTATTTGGATCATGAATGCCTTATGGCAGCTCTCCACCACAAACAGTGCCCCCAATGTAGCCCAAAAAATTTCTGTTGCCCCCACTCCAACCCTTGTGGAGTATAGGCCACAGCGACTGGGTTATCAGCTGCTGGAACATATTTGTTCCTCATATGAGTCAATATACCCTTTCCAGCCCAGGTACGCTTCCCCAGTTTGTCTGTGACCTTGGAACCTTACTGGCAATTATTGGCCTGGGTCTTCCACCCCAAACTATAGATGCGCACCTTTAATGAACACTTGCTTCCAGTGTGGACACAGAGGGCATTATGCAGCCAATTGCCCTGGTTAACCACATGTGTATGCAATGCCAAATAGGATAATTGAGCAGGGAAAAGCTCGAGCGGAGTAGAGATGGGATGCTCTAGCTCCGCTAAGCCCATATCAGTTGTCCCCAACAATCCCCAAACATTTTTTTGGGTAGAAATTAACACTCAATCAGATGATGTGTTATACCAGAAGCTTTCATTGGATACCCCTGCTTCTGCTTCCATGAGTAAAGGCTCACCCCATCAGTCTGAGCTTCACCAGGATGTGCAGAAGCCATATGCATGGCAGATCCTGGAACATACTGGCATTAGCAAAATCGGATCCTTCACTGAACATCACTCCTTTAGTAGGGGTTGCCATAGATATTCCTGTGGAGAAAATTTTTAGGGTTATCCTCAAGTCAGCAAGGGCACTTCTTCTTTTTTGAATAGCACAAAGCCCTTAAATGTACAAGCAATACACACCAATGATTCTTCTGACTCAGAATGTACTTATTGCAATATATTTGTTCAAAACGTGAAAATCCGCGCTATCAGACATGGGAGCACCTGTGAACATAGTCTCCTCTTGGTAGGTGGCTAAACTTATGTTTAAACCAGATGTAGACCATTGAGTAATATATGGGACCATGGGAACGCATAGCACTGTGTCAGAAGGAGCATATAGCGCGTTGCCTCTACGATTTGGGTCAGTTCAGATGTCTGCTCCAGCGGTGGTTTTTCCAAATAACCACTACTATATGTTAATTGGCGCGGCTTTCATGATGAAATTTGGCGTTATGATAGATATGGCAGAAGAAACCCTTACCATATTTGGTCAACAAATTCCAGTATATTTTTCCCTTGGTGGAATCCCAACAGATCCAGTCCATTCCAGCCAGATCAATTAGCATACAGTGATGGAGTAATCCCTGTTCACTACCAGTGACTGAGTCGGTGGACTAAGATCTTTCCTTACCAGATATATGAGTATAAGGGAATTCCACTTCGAGCAACGCGCCATTTAAGCTTGCCATATGGACACCAGGGCATAATAGGGACTGGGCTCAAAATTGAAGTCCCTAAGGGGCTTCATGGAGAAATCCTGGCGCCTCATCAGCACTCGCAGCTTAAACCACACGTGGCTCCAGGGTTATTGTTTCCTGGAAATGGGGAGGTGAAGGTGCTGCTCGCGAACCTACAGAAGGAGACAATAACAATCAGGTGGCACCAAGTGGTGGCTTACCTACACTTTGTTCCTATCGGGGAAGTTCATCATATTCATGACTTTGGCTCATAGGAAGATATCAGATTACCAGCTCACTCCTTGTTCGGCGTACTAACTGTAGTACCTCAGGAAGGTGCTCACGGGATTATCAGCGGAACAATAAGATAAGGATATGGCCTTATTTGAAAAGTAGTGAAATATTTTTACTAATGATGATCATGACCTGGGGTGCGCTCAAGGGGTGGTACATTGGATAGATATGGGGGATCACCCTCCCATTTGTTCACGACCTATTAGACGTTCAAAAGCAGCGGAAGAGGTTGTCTCCAATGAAGTAGATAATCTTATTGAGCAAGGAATGCTAGAGCTATTGAACAGTCCATGGGCGTTGCCTGTACTCATTGTCAAAAAGAAGGATGGCATGAACTGAGTGGTTATTGAATATTGTAAACTCAATATTGTAACAAAAAAGGATTCTTACCCTCTTCTGCAGATTGATGATGCACTAGGCCAATTGTGCAGGGTAAACTATTTTTCCGCCATGGATCTGATCTCAGGGTATTGACAGATCGAATTGCCATTAACAGAATGGGAGAAATGTGCGATCATCATCTTAAGAGGATTGTTCCAGATGAAACGCATGCTGCAAGTGTTGTGTAATGTTCCAGCTACGTTCCAGTATACTATGGATACGAATTTAGGTGATTTAAAGCTGTCCTGCATCCTAGTTTACCTTGATTACATCAATGTGTTTTCGCGGACATTTACAGAGCACCTAGACCACTTGGAGCAAGTGTTACAGCGCCTTGCCACCGCTAATATCAAAATTAAGCCTCAAAAGTGCCATTTCTTTAAGGAGCAATTAGAATAGCTTGGGCTTGTCATGGATTCACATGGGATTAAACCGCAGCTGGCTAAAGTGGAAGTGATAAGCAAGATGACTCTCCTAGTGAATAAGAGGGACATTCAAGTGTTTCTGGGAATGGTTGGGTATTACTGACAGTTCATTCCCAATTTCATCTGCATTGGGGCCCTGCTTTTTGAGTTATTAAAGAAAAACGCTTCTTTTGATTGGATGGAACGATGACAGAACGCTTTTGATGTATTGCATACCGCTTTAGTTAGTGCACCATTTTGCAATATCCCAACTTTGATAAGCCATTTATAGTGAAAGTGGATGCCTCACTCTCCGCTATAGGGGCAGTATTATCTCAGAAGGACAATGATGGCGTGGAGCATCCTGTTGCCTTCTGTAGTCATAGTTTGAACTGTCACAAATGGAACTACACCGTTACTGAGCGAGAATGTTTAGCGGTAATTTACGCTTATAAACAGTTTCAAGTATATCTGCATGGTGTGAGATTTCAAGTGGTGATGGATCACGCTTCCTTGAGCTGGCTACAGAACCTTCATGAACCGGAGGGACGGCTCACACGTTGGGCGTTGAAGCTGCAAGCATATGCTTTTGAGATTTTGCACCGACCAGGAGCAAAACACCAAAATGCGGATTGTCTCTCTAGGCTGCTGACAGTCACAATCACAGTGGATCTAGCTGACATAATGTATGAGAAGATGGTGGTAAATAAATACTAGGATGAGCTGCTGCATGTGATCAAGGTACTAGATGGACTTAGGGCGGATACCTTTCTATGTGAAGGAGAACTATATAAGTGGATCGGCGACCAGACGTTGAGTTTCCCTAAGCCTTCAGCCCAACCTGCAATATTTATGGATGCTCATTGGGCTGTAGGCCATGGAGGGTTGCAGAAAACACTGGAGATGTTGCAATCCTAATACTACTGGGAGAGCATGCATTACAACGTATTGGAAATAATTAGTTGTTGTCATCAGTATCTTTTAGAAAAACCTTTCCACAAGAAAACCACATACCAACTAGTGAAACCCCTGGTTCACTTGGCACACCGTTTACATTGATGTAGTGGGACCTCTTCTGAATAGTTCCAATCAATCCAAGTATATAATTGTTGCTATTGATCACTTGACCCGATGGGTGGAAGCCAGGGCTATTAGCAACTTGGGTGTGGTCACCACTGCCAAATTCATTATGGAGTGCATTATACAGCGGCATGGCTGCCCGCAGTTCATTCTGACAGACAACGGAACCAACTTCACTACACATATTCTGCTGAAGTTAAACAAGTTGATGGCAATTTGTGGGGTTTTGACAACCCCATATCATCCAGAATCCAATGGGATGGCGGAGCGAGTCAATGGAACCCTAGTGAACATACTCCACAGATTGATAATTGATTGGCCCTCAGAATGAAGTACCCTTCTACCTACTTGTGTGCTCGCTTACAATATCATTTTATCATTCAGCCACTGGTAAGAGCCCGTTTCAACTGTTGTATGGTTGACATCTGGCTCTGCCTGCCTTGTTATATTCGTGTGTAGAGGACACTGGTGGGGTGAATCCTCAGCGATATCTTAATCAACTCACAGATACCTTGATCAAGTTACAAAGGGAAGCCTACTCCACCAGTATAGCGAAGAAAATCCATGACCAGGCAGCCAACCAGAAGCAATGGAGCAGTCTTCCATTGTTTGCTGTAGGGGATTACGTTTTATTCCACAATCACCATGGATTTGAATGAAAAAATAAGCTCTCCGACATTTGGGTTAGCCCATTTGAGATTATCGAGAAGACTGGCATAGATGTCTACACAATTAAGGAGCCTGCTAGGGGTCAAGTTATCAACTGAGTCCATGCAAAGTTCCTTTGAGCATACAAACAGTAAGAAACTATCATCCAGTCAAGGAGGGTGTAATGTCACAATTCCAATATGACTGGACAATAAGCCCTAAGTTGATATGGCGGAATGTATGGAATCCGCTGGAATCAAACTGGTACTGGTAATTTAAGCGCATCAAAATGAGGCATTTGGCGAATTGAGAGGATTTATGCCAAGATTCGATACAAATAAGAGTAAGTCAAAAAGGAAAGCAGAATAGAAGAGTACTAAGCTGAGGACGCATCCAGCTGAACTGAGGTATAAAGAGTCTGATGGAAGATAAAAGGAGAGGGGTTTTTAGAAGAAGAAGAGCGCGCAGATATGTCTGAGATTAATATTAAAATAAAGGTCTGAATCAGGGGCGATAGCTCCGTACATATTAAGAAGTATTATTATAAATTGGCAATCCTCATATTGTACAATTTGGTTGCTCAGTGGCTCATACCCTGTGTAAAACCAACTCAGAATAATTGAGCTCAAACGCTGAGAATTAACAGTAACAATAACACTGGTTGTAACTGGGGTACACTGGGAGTCATTTCTAAAAGTGTTTCAAAGCCACAGGCGTAATCCTTTGGGATGTACATTTCCAACATAGTTTAATTATATATATTGTTGTCAGCTACATTATCAAACTGGGAACCGTTGCATTTATGAATCTCTAACTCCTCTAGATCCTTTAGAATTGAAACTACATTGCTTTTTAACTGACTATAATATTCTTTATCCACTTCTCAGGCAGATTTCTCAAATATATTTACTTTATTCAGTAAGTCTCTTTCTTATTTAATATGGCAACTTGTCCATACAGATAATTATAGACCTTTTCGGTCTGTTCTAATACCTCCTCCATTTTTATAAGTCATTCTGCTTATGTCGTCAAATTAGCTTGAAATTCTGAATCAAATGTGTTATGTTTCACTGTCTCCGGTTTTCTCCACTGCTTCCAGAGTTTGTTCTTAAAGAACGACATGGTATAGATCACTTTTAACTTATATCTTGGCAGAAAAGCGCAACTACTACTGTAGTGAGCACCAGATCTAAACCTTTTCCAAGCCTACTACACAAGTTTTTGTGACTGTGTTCTTGAGAGTAAAAAGATATTATAGCTGTATGAAGAAAATTATAAAGTCAAATCAATTCTTTAAGTGTGGCTTTAACCCACTCTGGCATCCTCCTAAAGCCAAGTAGTAACAGCCTCACTTTAGGCAACTTGAGAATTTTTACAAGGGTCACTGATCCCTTCAACTAAGAAAAAAGGACAAATTTAACAGATTATATAAAAAGTCAAAGTATTTTGTCATTATTATGTAATTAAAGGGGTTTATTTAACCAAGGTAAGCTGACCAGAGGACGGAAATTACCATGTATATGTAAAACTAAGGAAATAACCGACAAATATAAAATTGGGCACCCCAGGGTACTCAAGTTACCCCTGTTGCCAGCGGGACTGCCAGGTATGGGGGGGTTGGTGCACTACTCTGAGGGGGTTTCCCCTGCTATGGAGCAGGTGTGAAGGAAGGGGTCTGTGCGGAGGAACCAAAGTGGGAACCATGATTCTATGAGCGCTTTTTGCCTTGGTCTCATATATCCATAGAGCCAGGCTTGGAAGTGCTCCAGTAAGTGGACATGGAATCTGTTAATAACCCCATGAATGGTTGGGACCGTGCCCTTGAACGCATCTAATGCAATTGTGTGGATTGTCCACATTGCAATGGGTATTAGGGAATGGAGGGTAGATGGGATTGGTGACTTGATCTGAAGCGCGCAGATGCTCTTTAATATCGAGAATTCCTGTTTGTTTTGGATCTTAAGCAATAATTAAAGGGGCTTATTTAAGAGAAGTTCAGTGCTCAACTCTTCTGATGCACCTAATTAATATTGTCATCCTTTTTTGACAAACTTCTCTATATAGAATTGCACCAACAATATATAATTTTTCTATCTAGACAGCCACCTAGTTGGTACCCATCACTAACTATAGTATGACCCTCTTTGATCTGGAAAATGATATAGGGTGTCCCAGCGCCTTTAACCAGCCCAGCAGATTAACATTTACAAGCTAGCAACAGTGCTTAAGAATTGAGACAAAATTACCTATTACAGCAGGCCGCAACGCCCAGAATAACCTGTAAGATACTTCTAAGAAAAGCTTTTTTAGATTTAAATTTATTGTGGGGAAGGCTGACCATGGGACGGACACTTCCGAATATGACTCAGATGAGACAAAACTTAGTACCAGGGGAGGCACCCCAGAGAAGCGATGCTATCTCTTGTTGCCAGCGGGAACGCCACTTATGGGAAGGGGGAGGGAACGTGTGTAGGGGGCGTAGCCACTATTGAGCACGTGTGGAGGAAGGGGTCTGATTTGATGAACCAGACTGGGAACCAGGAGGAGACCAGCTGTCAGCGACGTGGTGGGAGATATCCAAACATCCATGCTTGAAAATGATCCACAAAATGAGACTGGAATCTGTGGACAGCTTCAGGGAAGG
>JAKSZP010016633.1:0-24124 GCA_022478985.1 Massospora cicadina | reverse complement strand
AAGTAATACAGGAGGACCAAATCATATTGTCAGAGAAGAAGCCAAAATAGTCCTGGCAAGTCATGATTCCATGGGAACTGCATTTGATAAAGGCGGCAATGAGTAAGAAAAATAAATAAAGGCCATATTGTTAAGGTCTGAATGAGGAGCGTTGTTTTGTGGATAGAGCTGAGCTCTGCTAAAGCTTTTGAAGTATGATGGTTTGGCACGAGGTGGCATCCCTTTACTAAATTCATATCTTTCACTGTGTAATCTATTTAAGTGGTGAGATATTCTGGGATTTCTATATGCCCATAGTACTCAGCTGATTAGATTAAAATATAGCTGCTTGCCCACTAGGGGATTAATTTCTCCTGTAGATGTAAGCGTCATCATCTTAAATGATAACTATTGTTTGGAGAAAAGCCCTTGGGTTATTAGTTAACAGATCAGAATTTTATCCCGCCAAATTACTTAAGTTTTGTTAGGGGATAATCCCAACCAATGCATTTACCTTATGATCTATGAACACTTAAATAATTTGATAATTTAATCATGTTAGTCAATTAGGGTTTGTTGCAAATTGAACCAGGAATTATTTTATCTAAAGAATTGACAATGCTTCTGGGAGAAACTTGCGGTTTAACTCTTATAGGCTATGCAACCTGATTCTGATAGGTAAAGATTTAATTAGATGTGCAGGTTGCTATCCAAATAAGGGGTACTCTCTGAGGTTAATTGAGACTATGGGGACACTTTTGTCATCTAACCAAAAGAGGTCATCACTGCAGTCTGCAGTAAAAGCTGACTAGGCGGATGAGAAAGTTCCTTGTGAGTGTGATCTCAGAGGGCTAAATCTGTGGTGACAGCAGCCATTTCCCCAGTGGGCGTCAACAGGGGTTTTTACGCTGATAACCCTATATAATTCCCTGATTTGCAGTAATTAAATCATAACAGTTATATCAATTTAATAGTTTTTACAATTTATCTTGTATATTCTTAGAATAGATTAAAAAAGAAGAGGATCATCTCATCTATTTGTAAGTTGCCAACTCTTAAGATAAGAGTTGAAAGGATTGACTTCCTTGTTTAAAGCGCTTTTTCAGTTTCTTTGGCTGCTCCTACTTGAAGTGAGACAAAGCGTTAGCACCAAGTCTAGCGGTGAAAATTAATTTAATTTGATCTTGAGAAGCTCAACTATGGTAATAATCGTGATACTATTAACAACCTTTTTCAATATATTAATTAATTATATCAACGCCTATTTAAGTTTATGTGCAGTAGAGTTGGGAGCTAAGGAGAGCCACCCTGTTGGAAGAAAATTTAGTGCTGATTATCAAACGTAAATGAGTGCACAGCTCCAAAAAACTACAGCCCCTCTTTTGGGTCTTTTGTCAGTTTAGTATATATTCTTCCTCCTTGTCAGATATCAGGATATTGGACATGATGGTCTGGGTAAGAAACAATTGATTATTTTGAGAGAATTGACGCCTAGACGCAAGAAAAAGGTTTTTAAGTCACATTAATTTAATTATATGGAAAACAGAATTGTTGGTAAGGCTCAACTTGATACCAGGAAAAATTTGATGGACCAAATTGGGCCCAAATTACCCCGAGTGATTGTCTGGCTAATTGAAATGAAGGACTATTGGAATGATAGGTGGCCATTACACTAGAGGGCTCACAAAGCAGTAAATTCTGATGAGCCCACAAAAGGGGAAAAATTAAAATCTGCCCAATGATTGACCTATTTGATACCAAGTCTCATATGACTATGTTTTATCCAAAGTTTTTGTTTATTCAAGGCAAGCCAACCAGGGGCAGGCATTACCAAAAAAGAAAAAGATTATTTACATGAAACCTGAGCAGGATCAACTCTGTCATAGAAAGTTTTTCCACCTCCATATTGGGACTCAGATTTTTCTGGTTATGTCATGGGTAAGGTTTTTGTGTTATTAGACCTACTTACCGCCAATAACTTCCTTTGGCTGGCACCCCAATCAATTTGCAAAGGGTGGGAATTGAACCTGCAACATTCAGGTTGGTAGCCATATGCCTTACAGACTCGCCTTCCATGCCTCATATTAACCTATCTTTTGATTTATTTGAGGTACGCCGACCAGGGGACGGACATTACCGATCACAACACTCAAAATGGCAAAACAAACTACTAACCAGGTGGGAAGCAGAAACTGCTTAACCCACCATGGCAGATGGTGAGGAGGGGTCGGGGGTTGGTTTTCAGAAAGACCCGCCTCAATCAAGGGGTGTTGGTTGCAGTACCGGATCAGAGCAGAGAGCCAGGGCGTTGGGGCATCTGCATAGTGGGGGCTGAGGTCAGCGTAGTAGGAGTTTTCCACTTCTGCATCAAGATAATGACGGGAAGTGTCTCAACAAAAGCTGCGAGGAGAACTTCAGCTTCTTTGCGGGCTTCAGGAAGTTGGGTGAAAAGGGAGATACTGTGGCGGGTGATTTTGGCTGAGGGGTTGAATGAAGCAAGTGTTGCGACATTCATAACAGCAATTTCAGCATCATCAAATAGTTTTGAGATGTCACTGCAGGGAGATTCAGGGAAGTCAGGGGGAAGAAGATGGTGGGCAGGCCATGCTGGAGCTGAGCCACTGACTGGGCCACCGCGGTGCGTAGTTTTGGGCAATGAGGAGAGGCCACCGCAGCTAAGGCGAGCTGGTGGTCACTTTGGAAGGGGTTGTATTGGGTAGAGGAGCAAAATGGCGAGGGGTAGGAGTTTCATCAAAGTCGGGAAGGAAAAATTCTGCCCGACCATAATCGCCATGGCAGAGAGGTTGACCTGTATGCTTACTAATAAGGATATTACCTGATTCGTCAGTTTCAGCCAATAGATCCCATGGATTTTGGTTCACTGGAATAGTGGCATTTAAATTTGAGTGGGTAGGATTGGGCGAATGGGCAGCTGCTTGGGTACGAATGTTGGTCCAAGCATTGCTCTGATTGGCTGGCGTAGATCTAGGTGGGAGAGTGAGGATGGAGGTTTTGGGTGGGGCTGATTTTCCATGTGGGCCCACTGAACGAGATTGGAGGGTGGGAGGGGGCAGCAAAGCGCCCCATACTGAACCTCCAGAGGGGGAGCTCAGAAGCTGTATCAGCAGATCTGGCCTTAGGGCACGCTCTTTTTGCATGGTCGAGGCCAAAGCAGAGGGAACAAATCTGCCTACCATTATCGACCCAAGCCCAAAAGAAATGATCAGGTGCTGCAGCCACACTAGCGCGGGGTGGGATTTGTTGGGCTATGGTAGGGTGGTGTGGTATGATGGTGGCTGTTGCACGAGGAGCAGCAAGGCGTTCTGCACCAGAAGGAATGGCAAAGATGAGGTTGGGCTGAGTGCCATAAGCCATGAGCCCCGCGACCAACTGGTCATACAAAACCTGGGGTGGAAGGTGGGATGGGAGATTTGCAAAGGATACCACTAGCGTGGTGTCTGAAGGGAGGCAGTACGGGTTGTGGGAATGGGGGTTTTTATAAATTAGAGGAGTTTGTGCTGCCGCTTCAGCATCCTCCTCAGATTGGAACCCAACGTCAAAGTAGCCCTTAAAGGGCGGAAGTCTATAAAGCCAGCTGGCGCAAAGGCTGTAGTGGCTAGGTCAATAATTGCCTTATTGGCATATGGGAACAAACATCCATAGTCCACTCTGAGGCAATAGCGAATAGCAGAGCGAGGGAGGGCGAGAGGATGGGGGCGAGAAGGGTGGATGCGCGCTAGGTGGAGTGCTAGGTCTCGTGGGGGGACAAAACGGTTGGAACCAGTGGGCGGGCTGTTTGAACCTGTCCAAACGCGCTTGCCTGCAGGGCGGAAAACGCTAGGTGGGGGTGCACTGCTGCCCCACACTGGGGTGGCAGGCGGCAGAGCCAAGGACATCAAAGAATAGGTTTGGGCAGATGGCTGTGGATAAATAAACTTAAATTTAAAATCGCTCAAAAGTGACTTTGAGCGGTTAAAGAGAAGCTCCATATTAACCTATCTTTTGCCCTATCAAAAATATGCTATAAAGGCTTATACAATCTTGAATGCATTGCCTTACCATGATCCTCCCACATAAATTTCTCCTTTATTAATTTTATTAATTATTTTCCTTATGAGGTTTACATTGAAATATGTAACATATAATGACCATATCCTACCAATTAGCTCCTGCCATGTCCAATTAGTGGCTGTCCCAGCGTTGGCCAAGATAAATCCATTAGAGTGTCTCAAATGGATTGAAAATAGTGAATGGCCTTCAATATCAAGCTGATTTTGCTTTGGAGGAGTTTTTAAATCATTCCCATTCTCTTGCCGTTTTTTCATCAAAACCTGGGTTTTTCTAATTATAAAGATTTAAATAAAATGGCCGTGGAGCTGAAGATGCTCCTACCAACACCCTACTTCGCCAGCAGCTTCATGAGGCGATGGAGCCCCTCATTGAGGGTTTTCTATCCCAAACTTCCTCTATAATTGTGATGAAGATGCAAAATATAAAATTGAGGAGCTCGCTTTTGGTGTGAGCCGTGCTTGCATCAATATGGAAAAAACAACTCTTTTTGATCTCAAGTATCCCAAACCTGCCAGCACATCAAGTCTTTCACTTGTGTGCAGGCTCTCATCACTTTTGTAAAGCATCAACTTGCTCAATATGTTGAGGTGATGGACACCGTCAGCCTTATAAATGAAGAAAGCCCATAATAATACCTCCTTATGCCTCATGTTGTTGATGCTCACAATGATTTTGTCTGCCATGGTCTGCCAGCTAAAGCGAGCGCTGGACAAAGGTTTCCCCAAAGCTTCAAACATCTGATATGGCTTACTTGGCTGTTAGCTAAGTTGCCATATTGGGGTTTTTTATATTTCTGATAATCCCTTTGTTTTGCTCATTCACAAATAAAGATGCGTGGCAGCTCCTCATTTTGGGTTGGGCATCACTAGTGCTAAAATAATAAAAATAAAAATCCCTATTTTATACTGCAATAAAGTTACATGATAATTCTATAATTCCTTTTTGTACTTGACTTTACAAAGTACCTTTCGCCATACCTATCATAGTGCAGATACTCTAGTTGATGAAACCTAAGCGTGACTTGACACCCAAAAATAATATAATATACAATCATGCGCCTTAGACTGCTTAAAGTTTGACTGATGGACTTCTTGGGCACAGCATAATTGAGAAAAATGTAAGCAGCAGGCTAGTGCTCACTATAGGAGCTCAGTCAATACTTTATAATACTTGCACTTAATTGATCTCACCATGGAAGATAACCACAATTAATATTATAACCCACTGGGTGCACAACAGAAATGTTGAAAAAGATGACTAAATGGGAAGTATGCCAATTTTTACATTTAAAATAATTCAAGAAAATCAATAAAGATTCGCAAATATTAACATCTAACATGGATATCAAATGAAGAAACTTAAAGACTATCAATGTAGATTAATTAAACCAGGAGAAGAGCCAGACGAGAAGTGTATCTGCCATGGTCAGGACTCACTTAACCTATACAGTTTTAATGTTTTCCTAGTGTTGAAATATTAAAAGTCCAATAATGTAATAATAGTGCTATGGAGGTAAATACAGATAGCATCGGCCAAAAGACCCTGGACAATCCTCTGTGGAACCCCTCAAATTAGTAGATCTTTCATCTAACCATGCTCCTTGGCCAAACAGCCCTTAATGTGGGTAGCCATGTCTCACCAAACCTGCGGCAGAATCCAGGGAGTCATTTTAAGGCCTGTCATTCAATTGGTTTAATTATATTTAGTCCTTGGTCCACGGGTCCGTCTTGCCTGCTATTGGCCCACAATCAGCCTCACATTGAAATGAGGTTAATCTCGAGAGATCCAATAGGGCAAAAGTTACTATTTCCTAATTTGACTATTCCCAGCTTATATTAAATTCTCGCCTCGCTCACTTTGAGCCTCGCTTTATTTAAATACTATGCAGCAAGATATTGAGGGGGGAATTGTCTAGCTTTTCTTTCTCGTTGCAATCACTAATTGCAACTGATTCAATTCAAGACTAGGTAAGTTTGATAAACTCTTTGAGGAAAGTAGTGTGCACCTAATGTCAGGTACAGGGTGGGCTAGTGTTGTAAAGGGCACAGGATTGGTCTTTACACCATCTAAAGTTAAGAAGTGCCCTAGTGACACCAGTGGCCAGGACAAAATGAAGAAAGCAGCAGTGATTATCTCGCTGTAGATTCTAGATTGGCAAACCAAATGCAACCAATACATCAAAACTCCACATTTCAGCCCCTGTCATCAGTGGAGCATGGGCTTCAAGTTTCTTGGATATCAATTTGACAGCACTGTGCGAAATGTTCTGCGGTGATGTACACAAAAACTTTCTGGCCATCATGTATGTAGCACCTCATTCTATGCCCTGGGGTTGACTAGACCTCAGATTTGAACCAAACAAGCAGAAAATGAAGCTGCACAGGTGCATGTGGTGGTAGATCTCCAAGATGGTCAAGGGGGTGGTCAAAACAAAATTCACTCAATGGACCAAATCTACTCAAACTTTTGTTACTTTTGACTTCCTCCCCACTATGGTGAATTATACAGTATTCAAACTTTGCCTCTTGGACGAATCGAAAAGTTATGGGGAACTACACTCCTTCAAAATGCAGCGCTTCATACTTATGCCAGACCTTAGCATGAGCAGAGCAATTGCAGTAATCACCCCATCTGCGGCCATTGCTAAAGACTTGACCTAAATTCCACATACCGCAGTGCTCAATATTGATGGGCAAGAATCCCGCCCATTCCACGTTAAGGTGGATAGCGCTCCCCCATCTGCGCATTTTTTCATGCTTTTGGCCATAAGGCGCACACCTGCCCTTCCAAAGAGGGCATCACAAAGAATGAAATCCTCCCTGACGCAATGGGAAGTGCTGACTCCCATTATGAACCAGCTATTGACACTGACGCTGCATTCCCATGGGGCGCGCAGGGGTGGTAACTCCAGGTAAAACCTGTGTCCCTACAAGAGTGCATTAAGGCCAAGAAGGCCCATAGAGAAGTGGCCAAGGAAGCAGCTACAGGCCATGTCCTTGATCCCAACTGCTCAGATCCAGTGTGACATTGAGTCATTTGCAGATGAAGCGGCTTAAGAATCCACCCACCAAACAGATTGGGCCCACCTATTTGCAGACCAGATGGATGAGTCAGGTTTGCCTGAGCAAAATTACCAAGCACCAATTGGAACCAAATCTTTTGAACTAACCTCCACCGAGTTTTTTTACATCTGATGGTGCAACCACAGTAGCACATTACGCCAAAAAGTCAACCCAAATCAAAAAACACCAAACCCAAAAATAAATCCACAGTGAAGGATGACCTCAAGGACTCATACAAAGTACACTATACGCAGTCCAAGACTGCTGCTGAGAAAGCGGCAAAGGAAGGGAAAGGGGGAATCTTCCATAGCACCTAAGGTGCGATGAGGGGGATCCTTCACATTAGGGATGTTGAACATTGCTGGACTTAAGGCCTCGCCGTTCTAGGCTAGGAAACTGAGTTTTTTATAAATAATTTACCAGTGGATATCCTGGCCATTCAGGAATCCCACTGTCCACAAGGTGCCAAGGAAACATGGGCAACCATGCTCCACACCTCCCTTTTCTTTTGGTCGCTACACTGTGAGGTGCTACTAATTTCATCCCATAGGTTAAAATATTACTTGTAGAAATTTGTACCCTAATAGATGTGTGCTGTTTTTGTCCTTTTCATGGGACAATCTAGTGCATGCTGTCATTAATATTTATGCCCCAACCTGTGCATGAGCTCACCTGGAATTCCTTTCGCTCATAACTTTCCTCACAATTCCACCTGATCTGTTAGTGGTGGGCGAACAGGACTGCTGGTCCAACCTGGCCACTGACTGCTGGCCTTTGACGCCTACCCCCCTGCAAGGGCATGTCAAACTCCACGTTCTAAAAGCCACCTTGGGGATTTCTAATAACCTCCCCAAACATGCTCCGCTGCTACCCAACATATCCCGCCCCCATATGCACAATGGTCAGCTGAGGTCCAAGTCCCGCATTGACCTTATTTTTGCCCCGTTGAATTTTCAGTCCCATATTGCACACTTTTGATAACAAAAATCGACTTCTCCGACCATAGGATGGTGTCAATTTCTTCCACTTTGTCAAACCCTGCGGTACAAGCACCAAAGTGGTGCAAACTCGTAAGCTGAGATTGCTGCGCCCAGGTTTTCCTCATGTGTGGACACCAACTCTTCAACATTGGAGTATGCCACATCGTTCTGTGCAGACCCACTTTCTACATGGTCAACCTTCAAAGTGAACACCACCCACCAGGTACGCCACCTCTCATTGCGTCACTCACGGACTGCCTCAGCAGTCAACATGCGCATGCTTGCAGAAGTAGACCACATGAAGTCTAATGTCCCTGCTGCAGGCTACATCCCAGCTTGGAGCTGTAAGTGAGCAGAAGAATCTTCTCATCTCAACGCACTGTTAAGACAACACAAACATTGTGTTTGTGTTCAGTTCAAGACAAAAGATATTACAAGGTTGAAATGTAATCAGCCTATTTCTTCCGCAAATTCTTTGAGCCGTGACAGAGCTTGGCCTTCACACAGGTGAAGCGACCAGACCATTCCATCGCAAAAACTCCAGCCAAAGTTGCAGTTGAAGTTTAAAACTATTACTATGAATTGTATCAATCAGATCTATTCAAACCAGCCAAAATTGCAGAGTTTTTTTGATGGCACGCATATCTGCACCATTTCCTGATACCCTAAGTTGATTAATTTAGTTAATTTGGGATGAACTCTGGTATGCCATTTGTGATGCACTGCACAGGAAGTGCCCAGGTCCAGATGGGATACCATATGAGTTATATAAGAGATATATTAGTTAAATCTACTCTTTGTTGCTTGCCTCAATGAACAAATGTCTGTTAGAAATGCGCCTCTTTCCTGCGTCCTGGAGTTATAAATGATAACGATGTATAAAAAAGGGGATAAGCTGGACTTGGCCAAATGGCGCCCCATATCAATTACTGATACAGATACTAGTTTATTTACTAAAATTATGGCCAACAGCCTAGGGGAAGTTGCCTCTGATGTAATCTCCTCTGAGCAATATGAGTCCATCCTCAAGGATCTATAAGGGACAATACACACACTGTAGCCAACGTCTGCCAATCCATGGCTACTGGGGCGCTTGTGTTATTAGACCAGCAGAAAGCTTATGATAGGGTCAACTGGAATTACCTCAAAGCCTGCCTCCACAAGTCTCACCTCCCCCATTAGTTCTTTAGTTGAATGATGTTGCTTACGGAATCAGCCACAATGGCTGTGCGTGGCCCTAGTTTCCTCACTGATGTGGTTCACTCTCAAAGGGGTCTCTGCCAAGTGGACCCACTAAGCCCACTCTCGTACAACTTTAGCCTTGACCCACTTTTATGCAATGTGAATGCCCGCCTTGATGGTTTCCATATGCAAGGCAAGCACTGGTTAAGATGCTGGTAGTTTGCTTATGATTGTGTGGTTGGGGTGTCTAACAACCAAGATGAATGCACGCTGGAGGCAACTATTCAGGATTACTCCAGGGTCAGTAACGCCACACTTAACGCCTCCAAAACAGAAATCATTCTCTTCAGCAGGTATCAGGCCCACTGGTCACCAGCACCCCTGTCGCAAAATTGACTGTGGGCTCTGCTAGTGTTCTAGGACAACCATTATGGAGACTGGTTGGCCCTTTGTCATTTAGCCTTCATAGGCGTACCAACAGCCTGTTTTTCTGCGTCAAACCCATAAACACAGCAGACCAACAACTTCGCCTTAGCCCCAGGGTCCATGGTATGCCCCAACGAGTTCTGCCCCCATCCTTGGCGGCCAAGGGACTCCAGCGCTGCCTCACCATCCTAACCCTTCGTTAACCCATCTGGACATTCTCTTGCGAGTCCTTCCCCCATCCTGGGCGGCCAAGGCACTCCCGCACTGCACTTGCAGGGTGATGGCATGTTGGCAATGTCATTGGTGGCCAGTTGGCCAGGTTCCCGCCTTTTCCTCCTAAGGCTGAGGTATTGGAGCTAGCAGCGTCTGCCACTCAAGGCGCGTCACCTCATTCCAAGGTCAGGGATCTCCAGTCCCATTTTCCTCTAATCTAGCTGACAAACAAATAACAACCAACATCAAATGGGCGAAAGAGAGATGTTTTTGGGGAGAAGAACAACTATTTATACCTAGGCTACTGCACCTCTGAAACCCCTCAGCCATCCATTCTGGAACTCTAATAAATTGTCAATTTATTGATGGTAGCGATTCCCTCCTAATCTGCTCATCTGGTCACCAAATTTAAATTTGGTCAATCCATCCTTGGCATGAATTGCCGGTCAATAATGTATAAAATCATAATTAGATTGAAACTTTGAGCATCCTTGGCATGAGTATCTGGTGCTCCAAATTAGTCAGCAGAACCATATTCAGATGATTGATAATAGATTCATTGGCTTTCCGTAGAAATTTCCCACAATGACCTATAAATGGCATTCATTGGCAACAAAAAAAAATGCTGAATCTAAACTTAAAATTAATATTAATATAACATTAAATAGTATTGACTAGGCAACATGCCAGCAATTACACCCAAATAACTGAAACCCCTAATTCTGATACTATTGGGAGGAACCTTCTGGTTAATTTTGTAACAACCCCGTTACCCTGCCTGCTTCAGTAGCTAGCTCACAGGTTTGCTTGCCCCGCCCACCCCATACCTCCCCGCTTGTGCTCCCTTTTGTGACAAGACCCACTTCTGGTCCAGTACGCCATTTGGGAGTGTGGTTGGAGGCGGGAGGGTACACCTCATTGGTAATGGAGCACCACATCCTCAATAATGTCACAAAGCGCATCACTTCCTTAAGAGCCAACCAGATTACCCTCCCAGGTCAGGTTTTGCTTGCCAACTATATGCTCCTGTCCAAAGTATGGTTTGTGGCCCATACCATCGGCTTTCCCCCTTTTTCTTCAACTCTTTGTAAGCCCTACTACAAGGGTGGCTTTGGTAGGCCGCTCTCCCCCTTTGCGACTGGGTATCATGTTTGGCCCTCGCCATAGTGGTGGTATGGGCCTGCTCAACTTTGAGGCCCATGCCGCCAAAATGCTTGGCACCTGGGTCGCTACAGTCACCAACCCCACACCCCTAGACCATCATTGGTCACGCGCAGCCCAATCAACTTTTCCGCGCCCTTGGCCTCTACAATCCTACCCACCCCATTCTCTGCTAAACTATCTTGCCTCTCATCCCTCTTCCGTGGGCCCTCATGGGTGCAGACCCACTTCAAACGCATTCTCCTTTCTATGTGGAGTGCTGATCAGAGAATTAACATCAGTGGACACACCGCCCAGAAGGGTCGCCCTACTCCCCGTTTCAAACAAGAAGTCCGTGAGCAAGTCGTTTTAGACAACCTGGTACCATAACGTCCCCATCTCTTTGCCCGTGTGGACTACCTTGACAAGCTTGACATCCCATACTCTTTGGAGACCCAGAAGGACATTTGGCGGTACACACACCATCCTCTTTTACAACCCCAGATTCGCGCCCATGTGTGGAGATGCCTGAAAAAAGGTGTAACGCATGGCTGAGCGGTCCAGTGCCTCTCAATCTTCATGCATTGTATGCAGTTAATATGGGTCACTAGTCCATCGCTTGGAAGATTGCCCACCATCACAGGCGATTTGGTGGGATGTTATGCGCCTCTTTTGCCAGAAGAGTGAGCAGGATTTTAGCCTGTCAAAAACATCTTTATCTTTTACTTGACCTCCCCTATCTACCCTTCACTCTGCGCCTTAATTGTTGAAATATCACTATGGACAATCCACACCAATGTACTTGAAGCAATATCTGGCATTACTCCAACCCTCCGTGAAGCTGTGCGCCACTTCCACTCCCACCTCACGGATCACTTTCAAGCTTGGCTGTTTGGCCACCTTCCATCACGCCAACACAAGTTAGTGTCATTCTGGGATCCATCTTATTCCTCTCATCAGACTTTCCTCCATTTGTATGCAGTTTTTTCCCAAGCCTCCCCTGTCACTCCCCCTCTTCATCCACTAACAGTCCTGCTGGCAACATGAGGTAGCCTCGGATCCTCTGAGGTGCCCATCTTTTTTCATGTGTTTTGTAAACGAAGTTAATTGGAAGTGTCCATACCATGGTTGGCCTTCCCCAAATAAAATTTAAATTTAAAAATATATTGAGTGGGTTCACTTTATACCCCCTCGTTTCAACTAATAAATTATTATAAAAACTAGCTTTCTAAAATTTCATGGGTTTTCATAAATTTATTTCAGTGATATAAAAACCCTTTAACATCTATTCCGTCTGTAGAGAGTATGGCTTTTCCTGCAGAAAAATTGTTGAAATTCAGATGTTAAATGCATCAGCGAGCATAATAAGCCTGAATTCCAACAATATATTTTTTTGTGAGGAGCTTTGAAAAACTTTTCACATCCGCCCTTGCCATTTCAATGCTTTTCATCCCAATCATATGGGCAGATAGAACGAATGATAAATACTAAAAACAATTTAGCCGTTGTTAAATAAAATTGACCACTCAGATAGGACTTTGAAGTTTCCCTTGGCCCAATTTAGTTATAAAAATGCCCACATGCTTCTATTAGGTGTTCTTCCTTACTCGCCAATTATAATTTTATCCCCTCTTCTAACATGGTAGCAGATGTGGGTCCAAGGTAGAAGCAGTTCTTTCTTTTTCAGGTTCATCAAAATTACATCAAGAAGTTAAAATCAAATTATAATGATGCCATGAAGACCAGCAAGGTGAACATAGATGGCAAAAGACGAGTGGATACTGAGTATAAGGAGGGATATAGGTCATTCTTAATGCTAAGGTGATACCAATAAAGCAGTCATGCATATTACAATGGTTAAAGAAGATAGGGCTTACCATATATATATAAAAAGGTGATCATGCCTCTTACAGTTAACCTATCCCAAAGTTTTGAAGCCTTGAAATATTTCATGAAAGCAAGCTTTCTCTGTTTGAGGGCCCCACCTGAGACCACAGAGACATAACTAAAAATTGGGCATCCAAGTTTGAAGTGTTAGAGTTTGAAACCTCTGTCATTCAAAAGAAGGCTTGAGTACCTAATGTAGTGGAAAAGTTATCCACTATAAGAACAGCTATGTTACTGCCTGTAACTTTGGCCACACCCAAAAAATGTTTCTTTATTTCACAAACGTTTTTCTGATGACTCTACCCTTGGGCTAACCATTTTGTTTCTAGTAAGAATCTTTCTACAGCCCATAAAAACTTTCCCTGGCTGATGCCTTTAGGAGAAGTGATGCCTTATAAACCAGAGGGTGATGTCATGTCCCATGACAAAAGTGCAGAAACAGATTGCAAAAACAAGGATGAGCTCACAGGGCCAAAGACATAAAGTTGGACGACCACCATGATCTGAAGCATACCATAGATCTACAAAAATAAGGTTCAATTAGCAAGTTTGGATCTAGGCGTGTGAATGGTGGGTCATCCAGCATTACACTAATGGCATTCAAGTTTACAAGTATTTAATCAACAAAGAGGGGTCATTAAATTTTTCAGAGAATAGGTGATTGAGTCCATTTCTGCTTATAAAATTTTCTAATCTGGTAATATTAAACTTATAATTTAAAATTCAAGTTAAGCCTAATCAAAGTATAGAAAAAATCATGTGAAAATTTGATCCAATTGGCCAGATTTAACTCATTCCTTCAGCAAATCGACAATGTTCCACCTTTTCTGATTTCCTTATAGTCATTTTTCATGACCAACAAGGATGTTGGTCATGTTCTTTTCATAAAAAGTCACATATGATATTTATAACGTTCAATATTAATATTATTTTATAAGCTTAAATTAGACATCCGCACGTAACTCTTAAATAGTAAAACTATCAGCACCTTCTGCGGTGTCTTATTCTTTCTTGTGGTATTAATTTATTACCAGGGTGTTTGGATGAGTATTCCTCATTACCTCTCTTGGAAAAGGAAAGTTACAGATACTCTCCTGACACTATAATTTAAGGCTTCTAAAGCATTTAAACTCATGCTGATTTTTAAAAATAACATTTTTTTATCATTATGTAATATTATATTGATGTTCATAAATATAAATAAAGTTTATATCATGCAGGTTGCTTCATAATTATTTGATATTTTTTGATGAAATAATAATATATAAAAAGGATATAATTTGATAGCAGTTGGTGCAAGTCTTATAAGGTTAACTCTTACTTTATTTAATAGTAGGCCATTTCTATCTAAATATTAATAAAATTAAGGTGTGCACTGATTCTCAATTAAATCTATGATCAGCAATGAGATTTAGGTTTCTAAATCTGTAGTACAAAAAGACTTCCCTGAAAATTTTTATCCAAACATATAAATTTTGCTTCATAGTTCTTATGTAACTTGATGTGTGGTATTGTCAGGCGAACAGCAAGTTATAATTAGACTGGCCTGCCAGCCAGGGTGCCAGAGCACCTAAACGGCAAACTAGAATGCCTGAGGCACTGCTGATATGACGAATATGGAACCAGAAAGGAGTCCACCAATATCTGCCAGTGAGCCAGAATTTTGTATAGGCACAAGATAAAGTACCAGATGCACACAGCTGTTAACCCTGAGGCATACAGGAGTTTTAGTAGATATGGCTGCTTAATTTTCAACATATAAAACTAAATTTTTGGGGAAGGTTGTTTTAATGGAAAATTTAAGGAAGAAAAATTGACAAAAATTTTCTCAGTGCAATGTGATTGATTAAATAGTAGTCAATTTGGGGGAAAAACAAGCTGGGATCAAGTCCCACAAATTTGACCTAACCAGCAAATTATTTGGGAATGGGCGGGTTAGTTCCCTGGGAACTGACATTAAAAAAATTAGGTGGCGAGCTGAGTCACTGTCAGTTCAACCTCAAACGTCCAAACCAAGGCTCAGCTACATTTCTGACAGTTGGTGCAACGGCGTTTAGCCTGATGAGCAGCGGGAATCCCCCAAGGCCACCCCACATAGGGGTGGGCCCATTTGGTTGGGAATAGGTTTGGGACGCCCAACCCTCCCATGCTCATTCACTGAACCATTCATTCGGTCCATGGCATGGCATCAGGCGCAACACCTGATTTGTCAGCAGGAATCTGCCCATTGGGGGTGATGCATGATGGGTTTAGGAGGGGGGAGATTTTTCCAATTGTCATGTTAGCCAAATCACAACTGTCAGGCATTCCAGCCAACAAATCAGTCTTAATACCTTTTTGACCATTTAAAATCCAAGCATTGGGCTGATTGCCTCCCAAATTGGTTACAATTGATTTCACTAAGGCGAGCTTTGTGCAGATTTCTCTGATTCCCCATAGCAGTTCTACCAAGGAGAGTGTGGGTACTGGGAGCAGTATCCGAAGTGGGAGAGCTGTTACCCAGCGCTCATCTACCACGTGAGCGAGATTGCCCTGAGTAACGAGGGGTACAGCCATCCTCTTTGGTACCTTCTTGCTTGGAATTGGGAAAATGGCCCGATCAACACCCAGAAAACGTTCCCTGGGACTTATAGGTTTATAGGCTTAAGTTGTTTCATATTACTAAAAGCTTAAAATACATCTAAGTTTGAATATATGTAATATATGATGGGCTGGTATGCTTTATTCGATTACAACCATATGAATATTTAAGGTGTAAACTTTTACAAGTATAATGTAAATATACTAGGTGTGAACCATATATTTTCTTGATATAATAAATGAATGGGTTGATAATAGTATAAAGACTATTATGCTAGTTGAGCTTCACAACCAAAATTGAATATGTCTTCATTGCTATACAGGTGCTAAAGCTATTCCTTCTGATACTTAGAAGTATTTATAATTATAAAAACAAGGGAAATCCTATCCCTTCAACTCAACCTCTAGAGTTGGCAACTTCTGGATACAAGGGAACTTTTACTTCATCTCACACAAAAGATCTCATGAATTTGATAGCAAATATATAGACAAATGGAACTACCCTCCAACTCTGATCCCAAGAGTACAATACAATAATGTATAAGAGTCTACATATTCATAACACTTATCAACTCTGCTTTATTATATAAAAACCAAAAAAATTGTATAAGAGATTTGACGTCCAACTCTTCTGCTGGCGCCTTGATAGGATTAGCATCCGGCACCAATAAGTTTAGCTTTCTAGAGTCATCAAAAGTGATTATTGCTTTATCCATCTGGGTGAATTCCACCGCATAACTAGAACATGATCCCTTTTGGGTTGTTTATCTGAATAATGTGTCCCGATGCCTTCACTCAACCCAAGAAAATTATCCTTATAAAGCTAACAACCTGCTTAGATAATGGAATCTTTTACTCATTTACATAGATCACGTATCATATTAGGTAATTTCAAAGTTGCTGCTAAATAAAGAGTTGTCAACGCTCACCAACTTATATTAGATCCTTATAAATCACTGACAACCTCCAATTGATTTGTACAAGATAAATTAATTTATTAAGCATTAAACAAATAATCAAAAAACTTGTTAAAATTGATGGGAATCATCCACGATGGAACATCACTAATCCAGCGGGAGTAAATCCCAGCAAAATAGTTAGCATCCCATAAGGATTAAATACCAATAATAGTTTCCATATTAATGTGACAAACTCACATTTACTATGGGTTTGCTTATATTAATTCACCCCAAGTGAATAAAGATGATACTATATTTAATTAAGCTGGATGATGTGAGCATTTTAAAATCCATCACATCATCCCACTTGACCAGATTATCCAGCAAAGATGGATTTTCTGGAGGCAGACGCCGCTTCATCCAGGGCCTGAATCAGCCAGCATGTTATGAACTTAATTTCGTCAGAGTAAAACTTCTTTATCCTTTGCTTATCGCATCCCTTCATACCCATTTCCTCAACATGTTTCCTCTTCATCCTATTCTCACTACTGAATCCTATGAGAATGTTCTACGGCTCCACAATGCATCAGGACTACTTCAGTCAATCTTGACGATGGTATGTTCCTGTATGATTTATTTCCCAGGTCAGACTTTTATAACTCTACGCCATACAGGGATCTTCTCAATTATTCTTGCCAATATATTCCTAAACGCCTGCACACCCCCAAGTTTGGCTTTCCATTCTCAATAAGAGCAAATCTTTAAACTCTTTTATCACATCTCTTCATTGAAGACTCAGTTTCAACAAGAACTGGTCTGAACAAGCATTACCAGCCTTCTTTAATCCCATTGTGATTCATTCCTCTTACCCTGTAAGGCAACAGAAGGCGGTAACGCCTCTAGTTACTCTCATTATGGAAAAAATAACACTGATATTGTCTTATACTTATTTACCTTTTTTAATCCTTAGGATAATATCCTTATAAATAAATAAGTTTTTTAATATAGTTTTATCTTTTGTGTTTTTTCTCTGTATATTTTTACCTTATATTGTTTTTCTATATTATTTTTCTCTTAGATCCAATACTTTAAGTATTTACTATAGAGATGATATAAAATACAACCATCAGTACTGTTTTTAACATATAGACATCTGTTGCCATATTGCTATAATCTCAAATAAACCTGATCATAAGGGGTCCAACTTGCTCCTTCTTCCATATTCATAGATATAGCAATAGGCTACCCTATCTCCCATATGGTACTATTTGAGAAGTGGTTTAGTCTGATTTTCCTGCTTCTTTAGTCTAATTCATTTCTTCAACATCATGTCAAATAATTACAATTGAAAATCAATAATGATGTTTGCCAGTCCGGTAATATTACTCTGAACTCATCTTCAAAGATAGTTTTACAGCTGAATCTAAAATTGGCGGTAGAAAGGCTTTTCATCTATATAATTTTTTATACAACGTTTTCTCTGTCATCATATGATAACTGATGATGTAAGCAAAGGTAAATGAACTTATAATAAAATCCCTAAGCTGAGGTTTTCCCCACTACCAATTTCTCAGCTTCAAGACCAGAGTTCCATTGACTCTCTCTACCATTCCATTTATTTTTAGATGTTATGGAGTAAGCACTACTCCTCGGATTTCCGTTAATTTGTTAAGTCTTAAGAAAGAATAGGATGTAAATTTTGTTCCATTATCACTTAGTAATACTTGGAAGATTCTATACTCGAAACTTTTTGATCCAATATGATTCTCACAGTTCTCATTGCATCTATTCTGCTCAAGGCATCTATCCTGACCCATATGGTTAGATGTTTTATTGCAACTGTGATGTATTTTACTCTCCCAATACTAACTTAAGGGCCAAATCACATCTATTGACACCATGTTAAGCAAACCCAGGGTGTACTAGCTGGTATTCCAGTTGAAATCAGCGTTTAATCGTCAGATTCCATAATAAAAGGCAATTTAAGAGCAAATTAATAAGGAAGTCCTTGAGGACAGCTATCTTAGCAAACAACTGTAAAAGTAACAATGCTCAGTAAGAGGTATCTTTTTTCTAAAAACAAGTGAACACAATGTAGTATCAGAGACTTCCAAATGCTCAAATGATCGCTATGATAACCTTAATCATCTAGGTTAATCTAACAACGTCAAAAATAGATCCCTTAACCCTTGGAATTCCGCATAGACATATATTTCTACTAGATTTCTTATTGGTGTATTTCATGTATACTAAGAAGCACTCCCAAGTGGTATATTAGTGACTAATAAGACAAACTAGACCAATTGATAGAATTCCTAGGCTTATTGGATTTCCATTTTCAATGCCATCAACCAATTGCATTTAAAGTTTCAGCAAAATGCCATAGTAAAAATAGGCTTTCTTAAACCAAATATTTTACGCCAGCATGAGGACAAAATAGAGGATAAGGATATTTTTAACAGAAGCAGATCTAATCCAGCAAGGCCAAGAGCCAAAGCAAGTACTAGATCAAGGAGATAGAAGTTGACCATGGGGTTATGGCTTTTAAGCCGCCATATTTATATAGCTCAGAGTTGGACAAGGGCACCAAAAGTAAAACTATACAACTTTGGTGACTTTTCTATAAAGTTGAGGACTTTGCGCTTGAGACTTCTTACAACATCAAGCCCCATCTCTAAGTTATTATTGAAATATGAGTATTAGCAAATATAGCATTAACTTATGCTTGGTCAAATCAATTGCAACATTTCCCCCCACTTGACCAAACATCAGGTAACAAAGATGATTGGGGGTCAAATGAGTTATTGTTCATTAGAGTCTGGAGGCATGAGTGCAGTTATTTTTTAAAAACTTGGCATGCATTCAATTGATAAGATACCCTTAGTAGGATCCTTTAGAGTGTAGGCATCAGTAGACGTCTTCTCTATGATCTCAAAAAGGTACTTCCACATATACGCTAATTTTCTGATTGTACAAAACCATGATTGCTGTAGTACCAAAATCAATTTCGCTACCTCAAAAATTGACAAGGTCAATCG
Organism: Massospora cicadina; assembly: GCA_022478985.1. Classification (NCBI taxonomy): domain Eukaryota; kingdom Fungi; phylum Entomophthoromycota; class Entomophthoromycetes; order Entomophthorales; family Entomophthoraceae; genus Massospora; species Massospora cicadina. The sequence goes on along the minus strand of JAKSZP010016633.1, from coordinate 4,667 downwards.
GTCCTCATTATCCTGGGCTCTAAACTTGACCTTCATTACAAGAGCATTTGAGTACGCCAAGCTTAGTAGCTGAATCAACTTCTGCACCATATTCTCAAGGTATCTATTAGGACTAACATTCTCTTCAGCAATGCATGAATATAAAAGTGGATGCAACGCAGGCTGCTTCCCATGTAATAAAGCAAATGAGGAGTGCCCCATGGCCGAGTTGTAAGTGATATTATAAGTGATACAACTGAACTGCAAAACAAGGTTCTAACTGGACATACTTCTATGATTCAATTTTGTAAGATATCAACCAGCGTACCATTCACCCTGTTCACTGGTGCCGTTGGTCTCTGGGTGATAAAGAGTGGATAATACTCCACAGATGCCATTAGAAGTTGAGTTTAGAAATCAATTGAGACATAAAATTGGTACCATTATACATCAGTAAATTTGGGGCAACTTTGTAAATAAATAATACCTTTGAGAATGAACTTAGCGGAAGTATGGCTTTTAATTCTCTAACTGCCTCGGCCTCCATCCATTTGGGTAGATAATCAATGGCCATGACAACATATTAAAACTGACCAGGAGTTTTGGTCAATGAGCCCACAACTTCCACTAAAACTGTGTGCCAGGCAAAATTGGGTTTAACCAAGTGGTAAGAGGTGGCTTCCATAAGGAGCTTCCACTTGACATTCATGAGAACATCTAAGCGTCTCATGGATATTAAATGACATGGATACTAATAGTAGTGAGATTATAGATGATCCAATACTCTTAAATTTATTGTTCCTGTCACCTTATAAGTGGCGATAATCAGATCTCTTCGCTCAGTCTGTCTAGGGAACATGAAAAGTTGTTCATCAATAACATTATACAAATCTCATTGTCTACAAAGGTATTTCTTCTGGTTTTACCAACCGTCGTTGTATCTCAATAGTAACATTACTTTATTGCTGCTTAATCATTTTGTAAACATTTCATTATCTTTATCAGCCAGCAGGGCTACGGTAGGCAACCTAAAGTCTATCCTCATTTTGATGCTTTGTTAGGTCGGTGTTGAATTTCAAAAAATTGGCTTGTAAATTAAAAACCCATCAGGCAACCGACCCTTGGGCTCTTTTAAGTTCTGCAGAAAGCGTTAAAAAGCATGATCAGTTATTATGGCGAAATGCATCCCATGGATATACACTAGAAATTGTTTGCAAGCATAAATGACAGCTAGGCACTCTTTCTTGGTAGCGGTATAACTGCATTCATGGATATCCAGAGTTTGACTGCAGTAAAATGATGGAATGTTCTTCCCCTTCCTCATTGATCTGGGATAATACCACCCCTATGGTGGTGAGAGAGGCATTCATCTATAAAGTAAAATGCTAATAAAGATTGTAATACATTAATATCAGCGCTTGTCTAAATAAAGGCGTAATTGATCAAAATCAATTTAACAGACTTCTATCCATACAAATGGAACTATGGTCAAGAGAAGGTGACTTAATGGTTCACCTGTTTTGCTAAAGCTCTCATAAACTGGAAATAATAGCGATATTTCCCTAAAAACCTGACTATCCTGATTACTGCTTTGGCGTGGCATTTTTTGGAATACCTTAGGCTTAGCAGGTTGAGGCCATAATCCTTGTTTGTCAATGACAAACCCAAGATATTAAATGTTTTGAAGAAGAAATTCTACCTGCAAGGTTTAAAATTTTAAATTGACTTGGGCCAACTAGCGGAAAGCTTCCTCTACATGATGCAAATAGTACATAAACGTTCTGGTAAACACGTTTAATTGTCTAGATACAATAACACACTGGAGATTTTAATCCCATAATATGCTTCCATAGCACGTTTTAATGTTGCAGGGGAATTTAACAGCCCTTGCATCATCCTAGTATGGTGGTATAGACCCTGGGTGGTGATCATAGCACACTACTCCTATTCCTCCTTTAGCAGCTCAAACTGTCAAATCTAGAGATAAAGTCCATAGTTGAGAAGTATTGGGCGCCGCCCAAGCAATCCAGTGCATTATATTTCTGGGAATGTTAGAATCAGGGCAGGCGGCATGCTCACTGGAGCTTATTAGCCCCTGATTTCAACAATCCTGCCGAAAAATACCATTCTCAACTGCAGCTATAATTATTAAAGGGATCTATTTAACACTTATACCTAGATAATTACACTTATAAAGATAGTAAACGATTGATTTTATAAAATTTTATTAAATGCAGAGGGGGGATCAAAAAGTGAACCTCCTCAATATTAGGTTGCTTAATATTTAAAATGTGTCAAGGCACAAAGTGAGTCGGATGAGAAATTCATTATAAGCTATGAGCATCCAAATTAGGGAATATGGGATTTTGATTTATTGGAGCTCTCAAAATGCGCCTTGCTTCAATGGAACAGCTGATTGAGGATCGATATATTTAGGTAGGATAAGTCCATGAGGTAAGGATTTTATTTATTTGACCCAAACATCATGGGGAAAATATTTGCACCTTGAAAGACCTCCTCCAAGCCTATAAAAGGAGCTGGTCTCCATGAGGAAGTTTAAACTAAACTATATACAGGATGGGGAGGGACCTCAGATTGGCTCCCCTGATTTCGCCGCCAATTCAGCATAACCCTGCTATTAACCGTAGGCTATTTGGCTGATAAGAGGAGGAAATTGCATTGCCCTAATTTAAAAGGTTCCACCATGAATAGGCCGTGTTTTTTGGTTGTCATTACCTGTATTGAACCTGAGAAACTCTTATTACAGTATAAGACTTGTAATTGTCCAACATACCCATTAAGAAGGGAGGGGGGAATATGTGTGCAGAAACTTGCCATGGACCCAATTGACAGTAATTCCAGTAGCAAGGGTGTTAATGGAGTACTTGTCCCATCACAAATAAGCAACTACAATGAGCCTTATTAAAAATACCTGAGCTTCTCATTTCTGGGAGTGATAAAATTGTGGTAATACAACACCAGGTATGACACTTAAAAGGAAGGGAGTGGCTTCCTATGCTCATTTGTGGCTACACCTTTTTTAGTGAATGTTTTATCGAGGTTAGCCAGGGCATCAGACTGAAGTTGGATGATGTTTTGTGCTAATCTTTAAGGGCTTTGTCAGGACACCTGCCCTACCAGATAAGACGTCTTTGGCTAGCAGGGCTGTTACTCTTGGTTCCCAACCATATAATATGCAAAAAGGAGACATTTTAAGGATTCAATGGTAGCTGATATGATAGGTCATGAGAGCACTAGGTAAGAGATGATCCCAGTGATGGGGATCATAGCAGGCCTTCTTTCATAAAATGGAAACCAGGGTTGTATTTGCTCTTTCCACAGTACCATTCTTGGAAGGGTTGTAGGGAGCCTAGAGAGTTTATGCGTCCTCATGGAAGTAGCCTAAAGCTTTACCACTTATAGTGTGAAATTCTTCCCATTGTCACAAAGTAGGATCTGGGACAATAATGCCAGGTGTAAATATGTTGATGGAGGAAGGTGGCATTGGCTTTGGCGGTCTGGGCAGGAAGAGCAACCTCTTCAAATCATTTGGTGAAGTGGCCAATGCCTACTAGGGTATAGCGATTTCCTTTGGTAGTCTGAGGTAGCGGAACTACCACATCTAAACTTATTGTATGAAATGGTTGTTGAGGCGTGGTGGGTTGGTATTGATACTTAGGTTTGTAGCTGGATTGCTTCTTAAAGATTAGGCAGGCGTCCAGCATTTCTATGATAAATTCCATGATTCTTTCTCAGTAGTAAAGATGCTTAACCCAATCATGAATTTTGCGCACTCCACTGTGCCCCAGAATAGAATGGGTCTCCATGATCACGGGGACTCTCTTGGAAGGTCGGAGATAGGGCAACTAATTCAACCTTTTCCTTATACAACTTCCCATTTTCCACCTTTGTGTTGTGGAAGTGCCGGGCTAACATTTTCCTGACGGATTTATCCTCGTCTTCTCAGGCGTCAGGGGCCATAAGGAGGTCATGCAGCCTCTTTGCTTCACAATTAACAAGGTGAAAGACAGGCAACCAAGACAACTCATCAACATTCATATGGAGAGTTTCAGCTCAGTGCTCAATCTTCATATCATAGTGTTGGACTTTAAAGCCCAGCGAGCCAACCACCCAGTGAGATCCTTCATATTTTATATCCACTCTAGGGAGGCGTGGTCAGTGACCACAGTTAAGGAAGTTCCATATAAGAAAGGGTGGTAATATTTTACAGCCAGAAGAACTTCAAGGCACTCCTTTTCGGTGACGCTGTAATTGCGTTCAGCCTTGGATAGCATCTTGCTGAAATAGGAGACGGGATAATCCACGCCATTCTCATCTAATTGAGCCAGAATGGCTCCAATAGCGTTGTTAGAGGCATCAGTAAACAAGAGTAAAGGGTCACTGTAATCAGGGTGGATCAGGATAGGGCGCTTTTACATTAACTGCTTTAGCGTCTCTAAGGCGGCCTTTTGTTCAGCTCCACACTGAAAAGGGACGTTTTTACCAATAGCCGAACAAGAGACTCACTCAGTTGGGCGAACTTAGGGACAAATTGGTGGTAATACCCCATAATACCCAATAATAACTGGAAGTTGCGGAGGATTTTAGCGCCAGAATCTTGAATATAGCTGTGACCTTATCTTGTAAAGGGTTAATCCCATCTTGAGAGATAGCGTCCAAGGAAATCC